>BEXV01000466.1:121080-143460 GCA_003118195.1 Hemicentrotus pulcherrimus | reverse complement strand
CCCCCCCCCCCCAATCGCATCTGACTTTCTTGGAGAGTTTATGGTAAATCATTTTTGGTGAATAGTCCTCGTCATCTTACGCTTGGTGATCGCAGAGAGGGCTGTTGAGTGTAGTTCAAGTTACACAGTGAACTTTGGCATTTGTTGGGAAAGTCATTTTGATGTTGTTGATTTGTTGCAAGGCTCATCAAACCTTTCAGTTCACCTGTATCCAGAACATTTTGCCGGGGGATGTTTTTTAGGAAAGAATGAAGTTGAACAACAAAGAGAGCTGGATTACTTCACATTGCAGGCCTATAGTGGGCCTCTGGCGTCTTTATATCTGCACCATCTGTTTTGGGTCTAAGCTTAAAAATCAGCTTGTTTTTGCAGACTTCTAGACCACAACCGTGCCTTTTTCTGGATTAGTAATAAGCATGCTCCAATAGTTGACATAACGACTCGGAGTGGTCAGATATCTTCTTGTTCTTATTCCTCCATCCCACGCATGAAGGAAAAGGCCTAGTTTTAACTGCAGGTATTGAAATACGGTTTGGTTTTAGCTGATATTTGAGGCGGCAGTTTTTTTGCATTCTGATATTTGAGGCGGCAGTTTTTTTGCATTCTGGAGGAGATAATTTGATATTAGAGGGATTCTTCTCAAGGAGTAATGTTTAATCTTGGGTATCTAGAGTGCTTCAAAGGCAGTTTGCTGATTTTATTTTCACCATCGTTGACGTGCGAATGATGAATTCATGTATGTAGGGATGGCTTGAACTCTCCCCCACCTGAGGACGATTCTCTCAACCCTCTTGCCTCATGCCGTCACTTTTCTCCACTTTACAAACAAAAAAACACTTGATTCTAACCTCATTAGTATTCAGGACGACTCTTCGCATGTATGACCTACCAAACTTTCCTTCCTTGTGAGGTGGCAGTTCAACCAAGAGGGAGAGAAAGACAGAGAGACCTAGAGAGAGAGGATTGCGGAGGAAGCTAGCGGGAGCGCCGGTTTTCTTCCATAAACAACCGTAAAGTTGGGGGCAGGTGGCAGATGCCACATATCTTTTTTCCTCTCTCACCAGAAAGACACAACTAAAGATAATTGAGCATTTATTTGTTCAGAAATCTTTGCGATGAGTGCAAACGGACGAGAATTAGCGTCCTCGATCAATAATATCTTCTTGACTCTTGGAAGTTGTTGTAGAGGTCTCGCTAATTGCTTACTTGCTGCAGATGTCACATCTTGATAGGCTTGTAATCAACTCACCCCAACTTTTCTTAGCTGATTTTTCATAACATTGTGCCTTGCCTGAGCTAATTCTTTCATACTATCCCATACCATCATTCTCTTTTGAGGTGAATCCCCCAATTCAAGCAGCAGGACAATGATTATGTCCTTTGATTTATGATTTGAGGATTAGCCCAAAAATCCTGTTTACCCAAAAATTAATCAGCCGTCGATTCAACGTCTAGTTCACGTCATCAGTGTCTGTCTGTCGATGGGCTGTGAGCGACTTGTGTGCAGCAATCGGGCACCAGTTGGGAATAGAGAACTCATCAAACCTCGCTCTCATTGGATCATCGCCACCTAGAGAATTTTTAGAAAGCCATCTTCAGTTCAGTTTCACATTTTTAAATCAACTCTATTTAGGTGTGATACTGTCTTTGACTTTTCAGCATCTATATGATATTCATCTCTCCTTCATCGGGACACTTGCATACATTTTCAAGATGAACAGAGTTCTGAATCTTTCTTAAGTCTGGAAGAATCCCCTGAATGCATCATTGAAACTGGCAATTCTGACCGACTTTGAAACTTACAGTTGTCATATGTTTCATCTGCTGTTTTATGATGGAACTGACAAATTGAGAAATGGACAGGGATCTATGAACTGAAAGGCACAAACAAAATTGCATGCCACTTGTATTAATTAAAAGAGACATCTTTTTCAATCAGAACTATTTTGTGCTGTGTTGCAACAACAATGTCGTCAAAATTAGTCAATGCCATGGAGATAAAGAGATCAGAGACATTCACAAAGGAAGGCACTCCGTAAGTACACTGTTGTAACATATTTCGGGTGGGTCATCGATTTGGAAGAATCGCTGTTAATTATTTCATAAAATTTGCGATGAAGAAGAAAGTGGGAAAATCTTACAGTCAGTGAAGAAAGAACAGTAGCTTATTCCAGAAATATATAGATAACAAAATAACCAAAAAATGAACCAAATCCAGTGTTGATTTATTTCTACATCACAAGTCTTGCCTGATTAGAAGTAAAAGAGCATCAATTCATTCAACATCAAGTTAAACAACATTTCTTTAGTTACTAGCAGCTTAAGTCCCCCAAAAGAGAGAAAATAGGGTGGAATTAAATAGATTCACAAAAGATGACCTACTTTTCTATTAAAAGCATTTTTGTAACCGTTTTTTTTTAAGAGTCAGCAGCTGTGTTGCTTTCTATTACACCTTCTATTTTGTTTTAGAAAGCTGCTTATTTTCAGAAACACAAGGAAATCGATGTTCTATTTTTCACATTTGTTGCATAAGATCAATGATAACTTGATTCTAGACTCAAACGTAAGGAGGGATTGACTGAACTGCACTGAAATTGTTCTTTGATATTTGCGCTGATGGTAAAACCGAGATTAGATTTAGCCGAAAGATTTTCCTTGGAATTGACAATCTGATTATGTAGTAGATAGCAGTAAGCATTTTTCTCGTTCTTTGCTATTATTTCTTCAAAAGTGAACAAAAGAATTCTGTATCATGTTACATGCTAATTCTTTCAAGTCCAAGAATATTTTGATGCTTTACAAATTATTCACAATGACCTAGAAACACATTGTTTCATAGTTTCTTTTTACAATGTTTGTCTTCTTTTTGAAAGCTTTTTGAACGGTCCAAGAAAAGTTAAACAATTGCAGTAATACTTTTTTTTTCTCCAATTCCTTTTCCCAGGTATTTTTTTCAAGCTATCTTTTTCATTCAACTTTTGTTTGTTTGTTTGAGATGTATAATGATATTTTGAAAGAAGGGGAATGAGTGGGGCTGTTCTGTACTCTATCTTAATGTCCTCTTGTTATGGAAATTCAGGGATTGGTGCAAAAATTACTTGGCTACCAAATATTGACATTTTAGGATCCACTGAGGTGGGAAATATTGAAGGAGACGCAACATTCTTGTTCCGGAAATTTGAGGCAGATTCCTTGTTTTCTCATGTCCACATCCATTCATGTCATAAATTGGAATAGAAGCGAGCTCATCCAAAAAACAAAAATTAGGAAATTTTGTGATACTCCTGGGGGATGTTTCACAAAGATCCTAAGTTGGACTTAACAATTGTGGAAAGCTGTTAGCATCTACAAAAATATTTTGTAAAAGCTATTTTAAAAGGCAAAAGTTGATTCAAATCATTCATATTTTCTATTTTCAAGGAGATTTCATTTTCTTGATGTGAAATTTATTTTTTAAAAGTCTAAAATACTTGGATATTGGGAAGATGTCTTTATAGGCTGATAGTTGTTGTGTAAACAGGTTCATGTTAGCAGCTTGATTACCAGTTTACATGATAAAAAACTTTTAGGGAAAATTAAAAATGTAATCTTGGTAGATAGTTTGACTTTAGAACCGGTGGTATTTTCATATATTTCCTTTTACAGGTGGTCTCTAATATAATGAAGGTAACTTTGACAGCATGACATATTTTACTCTCTTTCTCATGACTTTATATGAGCAGACAACCAACCTAGGCTATTATGGGGCCCAAGTATACATTGGGTTAAACCTCCTCATATGCAGGTTTCAATACGTAAAGCAAAATATTTACTCTTCTAGATGATCACTCAAGCAGATTTGACACTTAGATCTTCTACCCTCTTACTAGTGGTGATATGAAGAGAGTAGAGACACACCAAGTCAAGAAAGGTTGGCTCCTAGAAATCCATTAAAACAAAATCATTGTGCCCTGACCAATGAGTGACGCCATCATGATTTTTGGATCAGTATGTTGATATCTACTGTAGATAACCATATGATGCATTGTCTGCCTAATGTAGACAAGTCTTTCCAATATGAATGGAGGTTTTACATGTGCAAAGTATGTATGTGATCTTCAGGGTGGGTGNCAAACTATGTGACAAACAAATACACTTTTATCAGCAGTAGTTACAATGACCCGGGCAATTTTTTTATTAATATGATGACAAGCTTGTCTAAGGTTGGCCTTACATAGCAGAATGAAATCCATGCAAGCAGCTTTTCCATTTGATTGGATTCTTTCAGAGTTGTAGGTCTTACATAAGTATGCCCACTGTGCACTTGTCTACTCGTGTCTCTGTCAACATGAGACCGAGTCCAATTTCTATTTTGGGTCTTTTTTTGTGGGTGGAATCAGGGACATTTCATGTGAAATGAAGCATGTTTGTTTTGAATTACTTAACATTTGCTTGTCTGTAATGTACGTATGTGTCTGAACGTCATTTTTGACATTGTCCGAGACTCACGTGTATTGACATGAGTTGAAAGGAAGGGCTTTCCACAGGCTCTGTGTAAATTCCTGGTTGACCTTATTCAATTTCCTGTCCTCGTTGACATGGAAGGCTCCTTTACTTATCCAGGGAAGAGGCAGACAGGGTATAGAGAAAAGGGAAGAGAGAGAGAGAGAGAGAGAGAGAGAGAGATGGATGAAGGTAGAGAAGGTGGCCAAGTGGCAGAGAAGGGAAAGGAGATAGAGATAGTAAGAGACTAGGATGAAGAGAAGGAGAGGGACAGAGAAAGACAGACAATGCTGAATGCAAAGAATCCACAGAATCCACACAGGCCATGTTTGTCATTGATTCGCTGAGGAAATTAGTGTTTGCAGTCGTCTCTTTCCCACAGCCTTCAACATTTGAATAGAAATTGCAAGGGGATGGTGTTTTGCTCTCTTAGATGTGGAGTTGCATTCTAACAAATAAATCCTTTTTTGTTGCTTACCAGTATTTTGTTTTCTCTTGAGAATTTTTGAAGGCTACATAAACACAAATTAGTCAATATAATCTGTAACATAAAGAAATTGTGATGTATTCTTGTGTGCCATGTTGGAATTGAAATGACAGTAATCTTTTAAACACTAAATTATACGTCAGACAAGGGAAAAATATAATATTAGGTGTAAGGTTTTCTTGAGAATCTCTAATTACGTTACAGGAAGAGAAATTATAAACTTGTGTTAAAAGTTAAATTTAATAAGGTTTTTATGGCAATCTTTACAAATCATAGCCTGTGTTTGTCTTAAAGACATTAGATTTACGATTTTTAGAAGGTGATTGTTGAAACATTAGAAACATGTTGGATATTTTTCCCTGAGATTTACCTTTCCTAGCATCAGGCATATGCCTCATATGTTCGGTAAAATGGTGTATAACCTGCATCACTATACACAGCCTCAGTTTAAAACGAGGTCAAATCAGAGGACTAATTAGCTAATCATTTCCATCGTCTGTGAGACGGAGTCATTTCACCAGCTTGCCTCTCATGTTGTGTTTGTACGTAAGTGTGAGCCGTGCATGCATGCGATGTCGCCACTGAGCAAAGAGGGCACTTGTGGTTTGCCAGCTGCCTCCACTTAAACACTTAAAGGAGGACGTCTCATAAAAAATATTCTCCCCCCCCCCTCCTCTGTGAATTATTTGTATGTCATATATAAGTACCTCAAAAATAAACTAGTACCAGTGAAAAAAATTAAGGTATCTTCATTTGTTATATTCTCTATTTCATTTTCCTTCTAATATAACTTTACCCAGCTCTTCATGTAGCTCTCTCACACCCCCCCCCCTTCTTTCTGTCCCTCTCGGTCTCTCTCTCTCTCTCTCTCTTTCTTTCTCCCTCTTTCTCTTGCTCTCTCCCTGCCTCTGTCTTGTCAGTTCTACCTACAAACTGTCATATATAAGTACCCCGAAAATAAACTAGTACCAGTGAAAAAAATTAAGGTATCTTCATTTTTTATATTCTCTATTTCATTTTCCTTCTAATATAACTTTACCCAGCTCTTCATGTAGCTCTCTCACACACCCCCCCTTTCTTTCTGTCCCTCTCGGTCTCTCTCTCTCTCTCTCTTTCTTTCTCTCTCTTTCTCTTGCTCTCTCCCTCCCTCCCTCCCTTTCTCTGTGTTTTTGCCTGCCTCTGTCTTGTCAGTTCTACCTACATACTGTATATGCATCTTTCTTTCCCTCCTTCCCTACTTTGTGCAGACCCCTATTCATACACCCTATATCCATGACATATGTCGCTCTGTGCACATCTTCTGAAACCTGATGCTAACGGTACAAGTCCATTCCCTTTGGTAAGGTAATCTAGGCTCCTATATGACTATTATTAGATTAACCCATATACTCTCACAGCCCTGCTATACGGTTCCTCGCTGGGAGGGTTCCAAATCACCTTAGTGTTCTCCTAACCCGTGTTCGATGTCCCCCCGTTCCTCATTCGCAGTTTAGGTTTCATTCAACGATACAGATATCATCCTCTCCTTGTAGGTCATGAGAGGTTTGTCTGATTGCTTCAAGTGCCGCTAACTAAATTTGTAGTATTGGACAATCTTTTGTTACTGCATCAGACATATTTATTTCATATTATTTTGCAAGTGCAGCAGTTGAAGTACAGTTCTAGCCATGACCGACCTTTGACCCTTTAACCATTTATGGAGATTTCTATATACTTGTAGATCTATGCATGATAGGTTGGAGCATTCTTCAACTGAATTCATCAATGTTTATTGGAAGGACTGTAATAATAAAAAATGATATTAGATATTTTCATAGTGCAGATATCCACCACACAAGGCGCTCCAATATTACCCCAGCGCTGCCAGGCTATCGTTTGTCAAAATATCTGTGAAGCTGGAACGCATCATGTAATAATTGTACATTTTCAATTTGAATTATTAGTCTTGTTTTAGTTCATGTAACCTACATATTCTTTTTCTTCTTTTCTCTCTCCCTTTCCATCTTTACTTGGAAATTCTTCTTTTTTTCTCCAAATCAGTTCCATGCTCTTTGTACAAGGCTTACGGGAGTCGATGCACTATAGGTTAAAAGGCACTCTTCGTCCCGGGGTCTCGTGGGTGCGTGCCAATTTGCACGCTTGCCGCTCACTAAAGGTTAAATGGATTGAGGCTGCCAATTTGCCTTCGTCCCAATTTTGCATTGCAATGATCAGAAAATCAATAATCCTTGCTTCATGACTCGCGCCGATGCGATCAGTCATTGGATATGAGGGGATTTTGTCTATAATTCTTATTTATGAATAATATTTACCCAAATGACTTCTCTGTCACCTTCCTATACGGACGGTTGTTGCTGTTTCTAGAGACGTGATATGCTATGGGACTCCTCATTAAAAATATTCTAAGAAAAGTTATTTGCAAAAGGGGAAATGGGTTTGGCGCAAGTGACGATGATCGCATGATGTGCCGCAATAACCATCACTTTTGACACATTCTTGCCTAATTGTTTCGAGAATCCATTTGATTTCCAAGTATTCCCACCTTTGCTTTAAAGATTCCTTCTCTCTGCATTATAATTTGAGATGCTAATACTTCCTCCGTCTTCATCAACTGCATAAGATATGTAATGAACTGGTGTCGAGAGGGCAATTTAGCTCGAGAATGTAGCCAGTGGCAAGTGCACGGAAAGAAGAGAAATAAAAAGATTCTGGAGGTAAAAAATGACTGAGTGCTAAATTAAAAAGAAAAGAGAAGAGCTTCTGAAGAGGAGATGGAAGAGCGAGGTAGAAAGAAAAACATTAATTTTTTGAAAGGGTTTTAGAGGTTTCGGGGCAAATCCACAAAGGTTCGTGTGGTCTGGAAATCTACGATTTGTCTTTGACGGAGTAGATTTACTGCCGAGATAAATCATCAGTCTCCATTCACTGATGATCTAGTTTGAGAGAGGCGTCGGAGGGAAGTTTTGTGCATGGCGTGTGTATCTTTTCAGGGTCTGTGTAGGAGTCCTGTGTCTCTTTGGGCAGGTTTTTATCAAAGGAGAATTTTGCCAACAAACTGAACATCACGTCATCCATTCTCAATGACTGCCATGTGTGCAGAGTACGGACTGGTAATAAGCTATTTTTCACATTTTCTGTTGATAATCTGATTAAAACCTTTTCCCCCTTTTTTAAATAAATGGGACAGTTGCGCTCTTGAATTTGAGGTCATGATTTTACTTGAAGCTACATATTTTGTTTGAATTGACAGTTTGAGAGAGAGCAATTTTGGCGGGCCTCATTTTAAAAAGTCTCATTCTTTTCCTGGACATATGATTTTTGTAGTGCACCTGTTAAAAGATGTATGTTATGAACGTCTTATTCAACCCAAGTATATCTCTATAAATGGAATTCACCTTGTATATACTGTTTGTTGCTATGTTGGGTAAGTCTGCTGCTTGTGCCAGGTTCATCAAAACCACTTTATTTGATCATTAAACATATAATTAAACAGATTTATGGTCTTGTATGATACACTGAATATTTTTCAAGATGAGGCCTCAATCTACTTCACAATCATGGCATGCATGCATTATTCATTGGCTGTTTGCAAGAAGGTCACAACTGCCATAGACAACACATAGCTGTTACAGCTTTCTTGCGGGCAATAAGGGTATGTGGTAGTACCACTGCCATGAACCATACTAGAGTAGACAAATGGATAAAATGCCAAAGAAATTGTGAATTCATCTTTATGTTCAATTTGAATTTTGAATGCTACGAGTGTGATATATTTTTTCTTTTACCTGTTGGGCAAAGAGTGTATACACTTTAAAGTTTAGTTGAACAAACAGTTTATGGGGGAATTGTTTGAGAGATAATGTGTTAAATATGTTTGTTTTTCTTTTTTAATATAGTTTTGAGGGCATCAAACTAAAGTGAAAAAACCCAAAGGCTCATTTGTGGATTTTGGAAAAACCTACCTACCTATCTTCCTGAAATCGTTGTTATATGCGCATTTCATACATATGATTTCCAGGACAAAATCATAAAGCTTACAGTGAATATATTTGGGGGCATTAAACTATTATGGTAGCTATTGAATAGCATTAGTCATGTAGATTTTTGATAATGTGCAGAACATAGGTTTGCTTATTTTTTATGGGAGATTAGAAAATTGTCTCTCGGAATGTGACGCCTGTACTTTATTCTTGTAACAACATTTGAGAGATTTGATAACATTTCTTTGTGGTTCTTTGCATACAGAGTCCTGAAAGAGAAGGAGAGAGAGAAAGAGAGAGGAAGAGAGCAAAATAAGTAACTTAGGCATATACATTTTTTGTAATTTCCTATCATTAGTACCTTCACAATTCATGAATCTGTCATGAATTTCAAAGAAAAAAAGACATCCTATCAAATTTTGTGTTTATAAATCTGGGACACTTGACAGTAGAACTAGAAAGGATGAAATGAGAAAGAGAAGAACTGGTTATGTCTGGTGCGATGCACAAACAAGTGCTCTCACGAAAATCAAATCATCACCAGTACCTTTCTGATTATTAAAGCTGCATCTCGTGTCGTTATGTATGCGAGGCTGAACGCGGTAAGGTTTCTGCGAAGCGATATCTTCCGCCGACCTTTGTGTGTCCTTCAATTGGTCTTGGAGGTCAGCACGAGGTCGGTTGGATTTAAGATCTGAGTATATGCTCTTGCAGCAATTTTTATCTTTAAGATAAGGATGCTTGATGTTACGCAAGCATCTATTCAGAGCCAGGAGAGCGTCAACTCTCTCTTAAATTCTAAGTATTCAAGTTAATACCCTTGAAGTTCTGTCTTCAATCAGATGTACGGTACTCTTGCCTTTTCCATTTTGCCCGTAGTGTAATTAGTGACGAAATGTGTGCATTGGTGGGCATGCCGTGCATTTTATATCACATATGATGTAGAAGCATGATTTTGAGGTAAACCTCAGCCTCAGTTTAGATTATTGAGAGGGACATAACTTCTTTAATTATATTACATGTACAACGAGGGACATGAACATTTGTCTGAGTTGCATTCCATTTTTGTTTACTCTCTTTAGTCCAAGTGTACTGCTCTGATATGGAAGAGGTGTGGTTTTAAACTTTCAGTTTGAATATACATTGTGTAAACTAATAGGTTTGACTAATATCACCTTTGAAATATTCCTGTATTCCAATCTCTTTTTCAATCTCTTTTGAGGGGAGTGGGATGTGTTGATTTTGTTGTTCACTGTTATTTACTGGATATTAGGTAGGCCATATAGTAAAGTTATACACATTCGTAGATTCCTATGTATCATGTAAATTTTACCACTTTGAGTTTCAAAATATGACTACTACATAACAAATGCTACAAATATGATGACCACGTTTTTGTGAGAAAATGCCCATAGCATCCTCCTTTCAGATTAGAAGAGAGAGAGAAACAAGACATATCAAAGCCATGCCCAAAAGATACCTTTACCCACCGCCAGCATCCTGAGGTCTATTCATCAGGGCGCAACCATCGGTGGCAGGGGTCGTGCCATATTACCCGTCTCACGTCATCATACGTGCACGTTCCTCCCGGGCATTTGCACAATTGCGTTGCTCCCGTCCGTTGCTAATGCAGCTCGGCGGGGTTGCAAGTGGGGAAAGCTTAGTTCAGCTTAAAGTGCAATAATAAATCCAACTGTTTTGTTTTCGTGTGCACGGTCAGATTATTACTACCTAAGTTGGCAACTAATATACCCCATCAATCGTGGAAAATAAGCTCTTACTTCTGACTCCTGCTGGTAATATCAGATGTTGTTTTGAGCTGTCTAACGCAGGATGAGATGCACTTGTCCTTAGGGTAGGGAGAAAAGTAGTCAACAGGCAGACAAACAAGTTTACTCACATTGCCCTACTCTGATCATGCGTTAACATGGCTTTGTGTATATAGAATGAATTTAGGAAAGGAATAAATGTCAGAATCATATTTCATTGCATTACTATGAATAAGCAGGGAAGGTGATGGGTTAGTATTAAAAGCTACTTCAAAGCAGGAATCCAGGGTATTATTCCTCTATACATTTTACAAATGTAAATTGAACAGTTATTTGATAGAATGATTGATCCATATATGTAAAGAATAGAGTATTTTTACCTTCTTGTGTATGCTGCATTTTATATTCACTGATTTCTTATACAATACAAACATTTTCCAAACAGAAAGACCTGCCTTGTCAGATTCAGTTCTCCTTTCTTTTTATCAAACATGTATTCTGAAAAGTATTTAAAACAATTTGCAGTACTTATGTTCTTCTTTTTTTTCACCATAATTTATTCTTGATACAGTGCTTTCAATTTGGAAGGATATGAAAAACAAGTTGCTCTTCCTAAAAGTGTGATAACATTTCTTCAAACATAAAGCACTCTAACATTCTGCAATACGATATATTGTCTGTTGAAAGCCAAAAGGGCGTTAACTCCTTTGATTTTACACAGGGCTTATTGCCCTTCTAGCTCCCAAACAATGAAACTCATGAAAGCAATATCTTATGCCCTCTCACTTTTCATTCTTGATACCATGTTTGTAATGTCAAGGATGTTTAATATAGAGCACTTCTTCTTAGAACCTGATACAAAATGACATTTCCAATATAGCCTTGTGTATCCATATCACTTTATTTTTTACTATTTTCTCTGTTCTTCAGATCTGAAGTATATGGTTTTTGGCAATGTAGGATATCAGATGTCATCTGTCAGAGCCTTAAGGGCTTTAACTACCGTATGTGTAAAAGAATATGAGTTAACGACCTCCTGGCTCCAGATAGGCCATATGTTTGTCTTTTCTTTTCTTTTCTCTCTCTCTATATTTTTGGTATAGTACATGGGATATGAAGGCTATGATTTTTGGCATTTTGGAATATCATGAATTTCGATTTTCTTGAAATATATTTGGTGCAGTACTCAGAGCATGAGGGATATGTATTTGGGTGACGTGAAATATCTTACATGTTTTTTCCTTTCTCTTTTCTCTCTTCTTGGTGCAGTGCTCGGGATTTGAAGGATAAAATGCGCTTTCTGCGAAGGCGCCATACAGACAGCTCACTGCGAGACACAAACAAATTCAACTGCGAGAAGATTTCTTTACTCGAGGTGGAGGACGTACGGAAATGGGGCGAATCGTTCGAAAACTTGTTGAGAGATAAGAGTGAGTATTCAATTCCCTTGTTTTTAGAAAACACCCCTCGTTTTTTAATGTTTAGATATATGTTTGTCTTAGGCTCTGTCTTAGGCTCTGATCAAGGACAAAGGATGTTCACTCTCTGCAAAATCATGATTTAATTTCCTTCTGGCGCTCTCTCACTCTCTCTTTCTATTTCTAGTTATCTCTTTCTATTTCTAGTTATCTCTTTCTATTTCTAGTTATCTCTATCCTTCTCTTTCTTTATCTCACCCACGGGATGGACTCTCCTCTCTACTCAAATTCTTCAATCAAAAGATCAGTTTAATGGATACTGGTAACATTTTAAATAAAACCCAAATGTAGCCATGCCATTTGCCAGCAAGATAAAAACTAGGTTCTCCCATCCAAATCAATCCATTTCATAGTCTCTACCGAATCACTTCAAGATGGAATCATTGGAAGAATTCTGATTGCCCTAGCTTCTTTCCCTTTAGATCTGTGCCAGGAAAAGGGTGAAACAACAAATATGTAGATGACTCTATATGCATCTGGAGAGGTTTGCGCTTGTTGTTTTTCTGCATTGCGCAGAGAATAAGTGGGTCGAAGTGCATACCAATGAAAGGCCGGGCTAGATTCAAGAGAAGAGGCGACTATAGATAAAATGTTTTCAGGATGAGACATGGCTGTTGAATGTTGATCGATCCCTGAATTGGTGTCTCCCTGGTTACTTTAGTTTATAATGCGGAAAAGTGGATGAAAACCTGGGATTCAGATTCTGTATATATGTTACTGTCAGCTCAGAAGTCATTTAAATGTTCTTACGAAATAGAAATTAGGATTTTTGTGCTGTATGTATTGGGGTATGGTGTAATGAAATCTCTTTTTTCTGTGCGTAGACGATATGCATATATTTGTTTGTTGTCCTGCTGTACCGGTAACCACTTGTAAGAGAATCAATCAAGCAGTACTTAATTGCATACAGATTACAGACTGTGGTGTAGATGAAGATCCTGCCCTTCTATGGATCGAGGTATTCCAGAGTAATATTTTGATTTATATAGACGTTAGGGGATATCTTAAGCATCTTCAAATAAATGGTCAGAATTGTCAGGCCATTGTTCTGTAGAATTTCATGACCTAACATGAGATGATGCTTTAAAAGTGGCTGTCGCAGACTTCCAATATAGATTACGATAAATGGCGGAATTCAAGAAGCAAATAGCAAGATAATGATTTAAAAGGGAATTGTCAGCTTTCAATGTGGAAAGTATAGTTAGTAGAGGAATTAAAGAAGAAAATAGGAAAGATATTGATTTTGAATTGGAAATTAGGGACTATCGAATTCAATGCCATTTTCTGTGGCTGAATTAAAAGAGGAAACTCTTGAATAGTGTGTACATCATTGACATTGGTTGTGTGTTCTTCTTGACCAGGGGCCGCGCATTGTGTGCCTACGTGAGAAAATGTATCGAGTAACGGAGCGAGTACGCCTTGGGGAAAGTAAGCTTTGGGAGGCAAGAATCCCCATTAAGCTACTTGAAAGAGGACAGAGATAGAGGGGGAAGGGGGAGGGGGAGGGGAAGAGATGCAGAAGGAAGGAAACAAGAGTGGAATCATAGAAAAGAAAAGAAGGGATAGGAAAGGATGAGATGAATAAAAAGATAGATGGAAGATGTGTAGATTAACCATGGGTTGACAAAAACAGGAGATGGATGTTGAAAAAGACAACAAAAGGATCAATGGTAAGAGGATATTTGAAGGCAAAGGGGTTGAGTTGATGATAAAATGGAGCGTTGGGGGCATAATTTCAAAGTTTGTCGGACAAAAGGAACTCTGATGATGAGATTTATGATGTAATATCTTGGAGGCTTATAACTTAAGGATATGAACTACAGTATTTGCCCTCTGGCTCTGAACAGTGATGTCAATGTTTTACTTTTCATCATGTTTGCTACCTTTTTTATCTCTCCTCTCCTCAGATGGGCTGGAAGCGTTCAGAAAGTTCCTACAAACCGAGTTCAGCGATGAAAACATTGAATTCTGGTTGGCCTGCGAGGACTACAAGAAACTCAAATCCTCCAAGCTTTCCTCCAGGGCGAGGAAGATCTACGACGACTACGTCACGATACAGGCCCCACGAGAGGCAAGTCTAGCTCAGTCACAAGTTGGCAATACGCATTCATCTTATTCAAATCTGTGCAAATCCTTCTGTTTATTAAGTCACTTGCGCCATGCAGCCAGTGTGATTTAGCCAAAGAGAGCAACTCAAAGCTTTTGTACATGAATTTTAGCTGTGCAGTGAGTCTGGTTTGGCTTTGCATGAGAACAGATTTTGAAGTCTCCTGAATCCTGACACCATTTCATGAAACTTGCTATCAAGTGCATAAGTTTGCTCACAACCAATCAAAGGTAGCTTATACAGTCAAACCTGTTTTAGTGACCACCTGTCTACAACAAGCACATTTTTTGTTTTCCTTGAAAATTGTTTCTTTTTTTATTTTTTTTTATTTGAATCTGTCTATAAAGACTACTTTTTGTTTTTTCCTTGGGCGGTCGCTGTAGACAGGTTTGACTGCATATTAGTTAACGCTGTAACTTATCATTGATAAGAAAATTAAAGAAACGGGGGCTCAACACTCCTGGTGGAGTAAAACGAGTTGGACTGAAAATATTTGTGAAATAATACTTTTTGGAATTGCTCTCGTAGATGAGAATCACAGACCAATCTTGAACCGTGGCATATGTGTTTGAGCATGTATTACAGCAACAAATATCAAATAGGGGCAGACGTAAAGGAAGAAGTTGATCCTTCATCCATTTCAGAATCTGTTCTAATTTATTCAAAAGTTGTTCAGCAGTTATTTTATTTTAATTATCAAACTTTGGGGAAAAGATAACAAAATTTGTTCACAACTCCAGAAGCCTTGTTTTCCAGGTCAGCCAGCGGTCCAATCATAGTTAAATTTCTTCCCTGTGTCCATCCTTCATACTACCATAAGGAAACGTGCCATCTACAAAACAAATTCCATTCAGTTGAAGTGATGCGTGTCGTTGAGTACGACCCCTGGTAAATCAATATCACAGAGACGATGAAAAGGACTAAAATGGACGCGGTGTGTGCTCCTGCATGTGATGGAGAGAGGGCGGAAGGGGTTGATGTTGTGCAACATTGTTCAAATCATTTGCCTTGTGAATTGATTTGAAATTTAATCACTCAAGGCATTTCCTATTCAAAAGGTCTGGTGCCAATGTCACAGGCAAGCCTCTTCAGCCGCGTCACAGCTGAAAATTACACAATTTTTTGAGTGGCATAAACATTTCAACATCAAGTTGTTAATTCATTTTTTTCTTCCACTGTATCCTTTTGTCTTTGTTATTTTCGGCTATACAACCAAAATAATGATCAAATAGAAAATATGAGGGGAGTCTGGGAAATGAAATTACATTTCAACATGAACAATTCTATGCAAGGTCAGGGAATTGAAGTGGCCGGAGATTCCCGCCTGCTACATAGGCTTACCTGATAGATCTATTTGTTATCAGGGCTTGCTAAAATGTTGCCGTGATATGGCTGGGGGGGAGGGGGGCCTTATAAATGAAGTGTTTGAATGATTTTTTTTCTTCTTCACAAGAAAATAGTTATCAGTGTTTCTCTGCAAACCTGCAATGCAGTATTGCAGACTAGAGACATGGTGTAAACATGTTATATAAGTAAGGGGTTATAGTTTGAGGGTACTCCAGATATCTCTTCAATGGTGATATATGCAGGATGCCCTAATGTCTCATAAATTATAGATGAAATTGTAATTGTTGTGAGCCTTATTATGAAAATATCCTTCAAATATGTATTCAGCCTACATAGAGAAGTGGTTCCAGTTTGGTTTGGTTTTATTTTCTGCATATAATACTATACATACATATATGAACATACAAATCAGTGTTTAAAAAGAATAAGGGTTAATTTCTCCATTCAGAGCCATCAATATTAAATGCCCCTGTTCTTCCAAGAGGTCCAGATCTGGTTTTAATATGGTCAGTTTTATTGATTTGCAGCCTTCCTTGATAATTTCTCAAAAATTATTGAGAGAGGGACAACCATACTAATTTTAGAAGTAGTTACTTCATGTTCTTCTAGGTAAACACCTCCCCACCCCCTAAGTTCCTCTCCCTGCGCTTGCCCGTCCTTAAACCCAGTTCTGTAGATCCTATGTAGCTATCAACCTAATGCCACCTTGGAAAGGAGGCCTGAGGGTAGTTTTAGGGCAAATAATTGTGGTTACAGCGTAACCTGAAGAATATCGATCTTCCCCGGCCGCCGTGCATATTTGCCAGCGGTGTACCATCATGACAATGAATAAAGAGAGTTCGTTATTCGAGGCATGTAGCATATATAGACAAGCCTGCGCAAGTGTATCAGGTGTGACCGTTTTAATTTCCTGGAAAATGATCAGGTTGTTTGCAGATTTTGGCCATGTCGGGTGAAGACGTCATAAAGTGTGTCTGCATGTGTGGCAGAGTGGCTGCATCAATTCTTTTTTAAATACAAAGGGACATTGAACAGGGAAATCGATCCATTTGGATGATGGGATATACAGATGGGAAAAAGGAAACATATTTAACAGGGGTGTCAATACATTTTCATTCTAAAGGGGAATCATTCTGTTTATTGTCAAGATGGGGCAGTGGGGGAACTGGAATAATTTTATTCCAAAGGGGCATTTGATAAAAGCATCAATCTGATTATTTCAAAGTGAAATATTACTAGGTGTGTAATAATGCATGGTATTTCTTGTATATGTATACAGTAGCGGTATGTAAGAAAAGTAATCGATCTTTAACATGTCGGCTGCTTTCTTTGCCTCTCTGCATGGTCGCCTGTTTGCCACACATGCAATTATGCACAAATTGATGGAAGGATTGTTTTATGTCACACAATTTCTTTTCAAAATTTCACATTGACGGCCTTGATTAGCCCCATGATGACCCATTAAACACCTGTATAGATTAATCTTGCACTGAGAACAGTTGGGTCGAAGCCTTTGGTATATTATCTAAGCATACAAAATACAATGTGGCGCAGGAAGATTATTTGGTGGCATAATAGAGTTACCTTCTCCATCCTCCAGTCAAATTTTCTATTTTTCAAGTTTCAAATTTTATCAATTCTTAGGCAGGCACTAATTTTTTTCCCCAACTTGTTCTTTTCTGCGTGCACAGGTTAATCTTGATTCCAGGACGCGGCTGGAAACAGTGGACAATCTGAGCGCTCCGGACGAGCACACGTTCGACCAAGCCCAAAAGAGGATAGAAGCGTTAATGGAGAAGGACTCGTATCCGCGGTTTCTACGGTCCGAGATTTATCAGAAGCTGCTACGAGAAAGCAGTAAAAAGGGAAAGTGATGAGGGCACAGGCAGTTGCCAATTTGCAGACTCGATATGAACTACACCTTTACACATTTTTTAATGTATTATATACTACGAAGAGACGTGTATTAACTTTGTAGCGGTGATGAGAAGGTGGAGCGAACCAAAGCACTTAGTCGTACACTCCTAGAGTTCTGCACATGAGGGTTACAATTTATAGCTGCATCAGCGAGGTGTTAGGGAGAGAAGCGCCCTCTGTTTGTCAGGAGGAGCTTCCTACAGATGGAGATTCTTTTCTCTAGTGAGATTTGGATTCATGCTGAATTAAAACTCTGGGAAGTGATTCTGTTTGTTTTTAGTGATTTCTCTGTAGCATCGGACAATCTTTGATAGCGTATCATGAAGACTTGTACATTTTTAGATTATCTTTTTTTTTATAGTTACCATTTGGATACAAGCTATTTTGGCACATGTCGATCACGTCAGCACTCTTCCCCCCCACCATGAGAAACGTCTAATAATTCACATGTGCACCATGGTATGGGCGACAGAATCTTGCCACGTACGTTACTGTAATATACTGCCCTCTGTAGACTGCAATAATAGCTAATGATCACCAGGCCCGCCCGCTAGTGAATAATCAACTCGCCCATCCCCAGAATGAGTGTTACGTCAGTGCAATGTTATTTTAAGGTATTCTAGACTATTTTATATACAAGCTATGTAATGAGAAATATGTGCAGTAGAATTGATGGTTATTAGTGTATTTGCTCTCTGTTTGCCTAAAAAAAAAAAATCATGAATTATGTGGGAAAGTGTGAGTTATTTTAGGTGATTTGTAGGTAAAAAATATCAGTTCACTTTACAACTAGATTAGAACTTAAGTATAAAGCAAGATAAATGAAAACTCTATAATGAGTTCATTGTACTTTCCAATTAGTGCAACTCAAGGAAGGTGTCCTTTTGAGGATGATACAACAAGCATTTAAAAGCTATTTTCAATATTTTTTTCTTTTCTATTCTATGAAATATAAATCACTGCCATACAGTAGAAAATAGGAAAATATTTCATGTTTTATTTTTGACCTAGTTTTTCAAGTAAACTGTTAAAATATGAAGTGGTAGCCATATATAATAGGCAGCGCACTTTCCATCTCTTGCACAGATAATGAGGGGATTTTCTTTGTAAGAATCGGGATCAAGTGTATTCTTGTTCGGGTTTAATGACAGGAAATTAAAAAGACTCCTGAATGAATTCGCTTAACTTGTTCCTTTAATCTCCCCTCCCAAGTTATTCCTTTTAACTATGACAAATTAACCAGGGCGACGTTTTGTGAAACCATCATAAGTACAAATTCACCGACATCCCATTGAAACCTGTGTTAAATTTAGTACATGTATTTCTATAAGTTGTCGGCGAACTTGTACTTTTGACAGTTTCGTGAAATGCTGCCCAGGATACTAAATCCATTTGTTGGCATACCTCTTTAAACTAAAGTCATTCCTGATGTTCCAAGAAGCACAAAGACTGGTTACTTATCACTGATAACAATGTGATCTCTTCTCATTTAGGACAAGTAAAAAGCTTCATGGGATTCAAAAGCTTAATGACCGCATTATTGATGGACCAACAAAAATTAAACCCTTTTCCATGGATTGGATTTCCAGTTGTCAAAAGAAATGAAATAAAATGTACATTCTACCAGCAGCCATTGTATTGTACCACAAATGCGGGTATGACATTGACGGGCTGAACTATGATTCTGATAAGGATTTATAAATCTCACCACTTAACTTAAGTAGGTGTATGGGAAATGTTATTGATTGATAATGATAGCCGAAGGTGATCAGGATTCATATATCTTACTCATCACTTGAAGTAGATGTATTATGAAAGACTTAAAAGATGAATACCACCAGCCCCTTCCTTGTTTAACTGCTTGATTAACAGAATAAATGTCACTAAAGAAAGTTAAGTTTGTCAATGATTATATGCATACACAGTGTATTGTGTGATGATGACGATTTATTCTAATGTCAACAGCTGAATGCATGTTATTCTACTTCTTAGTAACACAATGCTGAATAACTAAAAAGTGTATACCTTATTATTAGAATATATATGTATCACCATGTTGTTAAATGACAAGCGTGCCAAAGGAAATGTTCAAGTTAATTCCATTTCTATTTGTTTTTAATGTCGAGTCCTTTAGTTCCATGTCTAAGACAAAAGTTAACTTGTTTGAATTAAAATCCCTCCAAACAAAGAAAGATGATTGTTTCAGATAAATATTCGCCAACACCCCTGATATTGGATAGCAATGATCAGAGTTACAGGTATTATTAGGTAACTGAATCAAAAGGTTTGCATTCACATATTTTGTCATTTTGCAATCAAACAATATATGGATTGAGGAACTGTGTTTCGACATGGGAAATAGTTCAAGGGTGTTTAAACTATAACAAGAAAATTGAAGTGCATTCCTGAATGTGATTAGGTGGAATTGTAAGTTCTATTTAACAATCAGAAATAGAATTTTAATTGCATTATATTCAAGTTTTAATCAGATTTGAAAGAGCAATGGAAACATATATTCCTCATTTGATACCGGGTAATTGGTTTTGCATACTAGAAAATTTAATTAGTTTGAGTTGTACTCTACAAGAAAAAAAAAGGCACGTAGCTTATATACATCAGGGGAACATTTATGTGAATGTGTGTGGTTTTATGTAGGCAAGGAAAGAAATCATTACCTAGCAATCTATAGACGTGTACAATTTCAAATCATTGCTTTGTCGAGGAGAAAGGTAATTATATCGGTAGAGAAAGCGTACTTCTTGTGTGAAATACAGCAGGTCATCAAAACAAGGTGTAGAAAATAATGTTATATTTTTGCAGAGATGAAGCCTAAGATTTGTGGTTTTTCTATATGGTATGATTTGTCTTAGGTTAGCGGTAACCACAATATATAAATCTCATATTATATTACCTTAACCATTCACTATGCACATTTGTACATAATCTATAGCTAACACCTCGTACTGATGAATGTGTGTTGTAGGAGAGGATTTGATTTCTTCTCCATTTTCATTTCTAGATTTGATATTGCATCCCAAAGATACACAAAGGACTTTAAATCATTAGCTCTCATAAGAATTGTATTATGATTACATTAGGGATTAACTTGGAATCATATATCACATTCTGATGTGAACATCGCGAAAGAAATGCATGCGTTCTGAGGAACCAGCTTTGCCAAATCTACACCCGTATGCCTGAAGATATTAAATGTTATAAGATGATGACGTGGATCCTAATCTATTGATTGGTTGAGAGCGTACACGTGACCAGGCGTTTATTTTGCATAACACGCAATTTTGATAACGACCGGTCATTATCAAATGCTAATGACCGGTCATTAGAACAATCATTTTATAAAACAAATAATACACATCATTTTGTTTGGGAATTAGTAAAATTACCCCCACTCTGTACCTTCAAAACAGTCCAAACACCCTCGGCTATCCCCTCGGGCGTGTATAATTAGACTGTTCCAAAGGTATCTTGTGTGGGTAATTTTTACTAATGCCCTCACTGATGTGCATTATTTGTATAATAACCCATGTTTTCATATGATTTTTTATTCACAATAAATAACATGAAATTGTTATGTGGAGGAGCATTCTTAAATTGACTACAATTTAGCCTGCATTGTTATTCTCCAATGACAATATGTTTAAGAGCTTTGGATTAGCACAGATGAGTTATTGCAATCATTACTCGGATACAGAAAAAGGAAAATACTTTATATGTGTATAAAAGTCCAGATAATTTGGACACCATACATAAGATCAAAGGTCAACATTAGCAGGAGAAAAATAATGTTGCCCTTTAAGTGCCCCAACGTGCACACCTGATTACCCAGAGTCTTCAGTCAACGTTGATAAGCAGGAAGTGCGCTCCAGCTTAAACTTGTTGTTTTGTAGCTATTTCAAGGAGCCCTATGCATATGAGATGTTATTTGTGGGCATAGGTAGAAAGATAAAGAGAGATTTTGGGCAAGAACCAACATGATTGTATCTCATAGATCGACAGTATATGCATCGGTGTGCAATTGATGTTTATTATTAGGTCCCCAGGCTATTCAAAAAAGGCAAGAATATATTCCAGTAGCCCATTTTATACCCAGCGACATGTTATAGCTCAACTCTAGCCAAGAAAGTGTGTGCGTGCGTCTGTTTGTTTGTTACCTGCGCTTCAACAACCCCCTCAATATATCGGAAACCATTTATATGTTTGATGCAGAAAAGGGATGGTCGTCCTTCAGAACTATCCATTCTTTTGTGTTTCTTTATTTTCTTCATTTGTGTAGATTTATATTGTGAATATATTATGAAATGAAATGACAGTAAGACAATTTCAATAAGCTTTTTTTGTTCGTCAGTATTGTGATGTCTGTGTATAGTCGACAGAGAGAAGAATAACAAAAACGAGACATAATGAGAAATTATGTGTTGATACTTGAAATAAACTCATCCACACACAAGGTATATTAGCACCTTCTGATATTGAAATATCTCTCTTTTCTCCATTTTGTTCAAGGATCTTTGAAAAGGAAATAAAGTTGGAAGAGGAAGAGAGAGAGAGAGAGGAAGAGAGAGAGAGAGAGATGTGGATGCGGTATAAGATGGAACTTGTGATGAACTATGGAGATTAGTAATGATGATATTGATGATGATGATGATGATAGCAAGTATCATTTATAGTATTAAATGCAATGTTTCCAAAAGATGAGAGAGTGACGACTTAAACAATTTTCCAACAAACTGGAGTCGCATTTTCCATTAAAATACATACATAAAAATAGGCCCGATTGAAATTATTAGATTTC
>BEXV01000466.1:72516-96540 GCA_003118195.1 Hemicentrotus pulcherrimus | reverse complement strand
AAATATGTTCTTTATTATAGCATTCTATATCAAATAGCTAGTACACAAATGAATGATATTTACAATACGGTTTATACATTCCCATCATACCACCTACAGAGGAACATCTTCATCTGTGTAATGTACATGATATTCATTAAAGGTTAACAGTAACATGACAATGCATTCACCTGTCATAGAGTGGTGCAAATACTACATGTGGAAAAAAGTTTACTTGACAATATTAACACCCCTGCAAACAAATGGAAATGTCCAATGTCAAAGGTCATGGAGTTGAAAGGGGGTTAAATAGATTTTGTCTTTCCTTATGATGATTGTCATGTTCAAGATATAAATGATATTAAGCGGCTTTGGCTTTCTCAAGACTCCCTCAGAAAGTATCGCTCTCAAGCCTCGTTCAGATACGTCCCGGTAAACCCCAGCATTTATTTTTTTAAACAATGATCCGAGTATAATACAAGTCACATTTCTGTATCTGAACACAGAGCTTAGTGACTACCTGTAAGACCATTTTGGGTGCATTAGCCATTTATTTACAGTTTTATAAATAACCACCATAGTTTACATATCTTTTCATATCTGAAGGAGACCTGATGATAACCTGATGATGCGCACAGAGAAATTTGTGGATACAAAATTTTGTGAACAAGATGTCATATGGAAGTAACTTGAATAATGCCTCCGGCTACTTTGTAGCGGAGGCATAAAAACACCCATATATGAACACTTTGTCCGATTGACAACTAAAAGTGTAAATATTTGTTCTGAGCATGTACTTGATACTTGAGCATGTACTTGAGCATGTACTTGATGGAGCAATCCATTAGCAGCTCACTCAGGAAGCTATACTGGGATGGTAGGTGAGGCGATTAACTGCAAGGAGTGTTTTGAATTGCTTTATTGGTGTGTGGACAAAGCACTTATCAATGTATAGAAAAAATATGCAAAGTCGTGTGCAAGTAGAAACCTCATAAACATTGGATGATTTCTAGTATCGATTAAACTGCAAGGAATTTACATTGACAAAGCATCTTATATAAAGACTTATTGTTTTCTAGGTACCATTTTGTTTGTCTAGTTTAATATCATTTACAACAGCATCTATAAGTCTACTATATTTTGATTTGTTTGTCATATGTGAATAAAAGTAATTATACTTGCATAATCAAGGTAGCAACATGGAATAAAATCAGCAGATGATTTCATCAATGACGTCAAACCCCTCGCCCAAATCAAAGAAATCTTCTTCTCCTATGTCTCCCTCAAAATCATCACCTATCTCACTCTCTAGTGAAGATTTTTGTTGAGGTGACGACTGTTTAGTTGAGCTGCTTTGGGTAGGAGTAGGGGTGCTGCGTTTGGACGAGCTGGATGACCTTGCAGAGGGGCTCATCCGAGAGCTTTTCCTTGGCTCTCTACTCCTGCTACGCTCCCTTGAGCGTGAATCTTTGCCACTGCTCCTTGATTCCCTGCCCTGGGGCTGTCGACTAGAATCTCCTCTAGCTTTGTTGGAGGATTCCCTTGTGTTTCTGGATGAAGTGATCTCTCGGCTCTTTTGACTGGCTGCTTTCGTCTGTTCCCTCAATTCTCTGTCCCTTTTTTCCTGTTCAGCTTTCTTTTGTGCTTGTTCCTTCATTTTCTTTTCATGAGCTAGCCTCCTTTCCTGTTCAGCTTTCTGTTGTGCTTGTTCCTTCATTTTCTTTTCATGAGCTAGTCTCTTTTCCTGTTCAGCTTTCTTCTGTGCTTGTTCCTTCATTTTCTTTTCATGAGCTAGTCTCTTCTCCTCTGCATCTTTCTTCTCTTCTTCAGCTCGAATTCTTTCTTGTTCTTTTATTTTGTTCTGAAGAGCAAGTTTCCTCTCTCTTTCTTTCTTTTCCTCTTCGGCTCTTTTTTCTTGCTCTTTTTTGACTCTCTGTTCATTGGCCAGCCTGGTTTCAATGGCTATCTTCCTTGCCTTATGACGGTTAAGCTCTTCCTCCTTTGCTAACTGTATACGTATTCTCTCCTGTTGCGCTTGAGCTTCCATCACCTTCTGCGCCTGCCTTTGCTTTGCCAAAAGCGCTTCGTCATGGAGCCTCTGCTGTTCTGCAAACCTTTCCCTGAACAACGCCTCCCCTGCCCTCAACTCATCCTGAAGAAGGAGCTCTACTCTTAGTTGCTCCTCATGCTGCAGCTCTATCTGCAATTGCTCCTGAAGGAGTCTTTCCTGATGCAACTTCTGTTGCATCAGTGCTTCCCTCTGACGTTCCCTCACTGCCAGCGCTTCAAGCTGCATCTCCTCAGCTTTCAGCTGTTCAATCTTCCGCTGCTCCTCTCTCATCCTCATCTCCAAGATTTGCATCTCTCTACCTTTCTTCTCGCTCTTCTGTTTCTCTTCCAGCAGCCTCTGCTGGAGCTTGATCTCTCTGTCTTGCCGGTCATACTCTTCATGGACCTGGTGCTTCCTAAGCTCGTCCTTCATCTGTTCAATCTCCAGTAAGCGCGCCGGTGTTGCCCCCATCTTTTGCGTCTCTTCCTGGCATGTTGTGATCTTCTTCATCAACTCTTCTTTCATCAAGACCTCCATCAAATGATTATCTCTTGGTCGTTCAGGGACCAGAGTTCCACCGAGGGTTACCTGACTGCTGCCACTTGGTGCAATGGAGTTGGAAGAATTTCTTTTGTTGTCACCCCATCCAGACTGCATTTTTTCATTCTCCTGTCCTGGATTTGGGAGTCCCATAATGCCTCTGGTCATTTTTTCCATCATTGCTAAAACAAAGAAAGAGATAAGTGTCACTGGTTTTGATCGACAACATGTAACCAGATCTGCCAACCTGTCAATTTCAAAATACATATTATCCAGCTTCAAAAAGCATATTTTTTTGAGAAAAACATATTTTGCCTGTTTTAGGTTTTAACATTATTTTCCCTATAGTATGCTATTGCAATTATGTTTCTTTGAATAAAAACGCATACAATCGAGAGATGCTGACCTGACACTAACAAAAAAAAATTAAAAATGAATTGTTAAATTTATTCAACAATTTTATCAGAAAATTCAATTATTTAAATACATCAAAGAGTTTTAGGAAATTTGAAAATATAACGCTAAGGCAATGAGTACAAGGGCCGCTGAATGGGGTCGCAGTTGCGGCGTCCATTTGTGCTTCATTGCGGTCGATTCAAGGCAAGTCTGAAGTTCAAATCAACTTTGTACATTAAGTCAATGCATCATTTGGCTTTTTTAAGATATCATCACACTCGAAGGCCTTGCGATAAGCGAAAAAAATTGTTACAAAATCGCTGATTCCTTGTTTTTTAGCGCTTTTTTAGTGAAGCTGTTTCTTAAAACAGGGCTAAGCCCCTGCGTGCTTTGGAAATATGGATCCAATTCTGCATTTTTGACAGCAAAATTTGGCTTTAGGGATGGATTTTTGGAAGTGACATCAGGACTTTCTTGTACTAGTGAGTGACTCTGTGTGCGCTGATATATATGTCATTTGTGTGTGGTATGCTGGCTTGATACAAGGATTCATACATGCACTGTTGTACTGTATGCATGGCCTGGGGAAATGCGCTCGTCTTTGAGTGGTGTACATCCCCTGTATTGTGTGCAATGTACAAACGCGCGTGCTGCAGGAATCGCCAACACAAAGCAATGGCAAAACTATGCATATGCTCGTTCTCACAGCAAGCCGCCAGCCACATTGGCACAGCCATACTCAGAACTTTAAAAAAAAAAATATTTCAGCACAGCAAAACGTACAGACGTCTTCCCCCCCCCCAAAAAAAAACATACTACTTGGCAGCTCTGTGTAACCTATGCAGTGGAATCAATAGTAACTATGGTAAACCAAATAACTAGTGATGTGCAGCAGTGTGTGTAGAACTTAGTGCTCTTACACTTTGCAGGGATTTATACATGAGTACATGACTGTGCATTGACTCGTATAGAGGCAAGTGTGTGTTTATCTCTGTGTGAGCGCTATTAACCAAGGGATATTAAACTTTGGATTTATTCTTTCCGATAATGACACAAAACAATCTTAAAATTAATTCTTTTTACATCAAATAACACAGATCTTAGATTGTCATTGTATGAAACAAATGATGCATGGTTTGGTTCGTTCATTTCAAGATCTATCCGCTCTTGTTGAAGCTGCTTATGCATCTATCTTACTCGGCCCGATGGCTTCATACAATAGATGCATACAGCCTCAATCCAAGTAAGGATAATATTGTATAATAAACCCATTTGTATGGATCATTAGTATAATAGTTGGCTCAGTCACCTGTTCTGTTTGCTTTGGCCGCTTCATTTTGGATTTGGAGATTCTCATGGCGATTACGAGTCTGAAAATAAGAAATGAATAAAAGGGCAAGAAGTCAAATACTATGATGAGTACTAGTGGTAAATGCAATCTAAATTTAAATAAGACCTTTTTATAAAACAATACACATTTTCATACCCCTTGTAGGTTTCATGTTTCTGTTTTTTGGGTAATTCTAGTATGAAAGGTGGACTGGTTGAATTAGGGTCGATATTGAATACTTTTAGATGTAAGCTTCAATACCTCTCATTCACAAGAAACATATATCGGGGAAAATCAATTTTGTACATACTTAAAGGTAAAGACCAGTTCTGGTCATGCGATTGCATTGTGAAAGAAACGTTGTGGAATCTATCAGAAAAGGTTGATCATCTAGCATCTAGCATCTGCAAGGTTCTGGAATCATCAAAATGATAAGAAATTTGGCCCATTCTTCGTTAAGTTACAAGCACTATACACAGAAAGATGTATATGGGACTACCCTGTATCTCTCACAGACCATGAGAGAAACCAATTTTCGAAATATATGAATTAGTAGGCGTTTTCCCGGCAAATTTTTTATCATCATGTATTAGTCAAAACATATTCTTTCACATGATTGGTAATGAGAGCTTCCATTTCATTTTTTGAAATTGGGGCGTTTCCAATACTGGTCTTTACCTTTAACAAATTACAAAACTTGGTAAGGGTATGTATAATTTAGTTGTTAACTGTAGCTACATTTTTCACCCCTACTCGCCATTCATGTTTTAAACACAAACATACAAACAATCTGCACCAGTTTACCAAAGCATATGGTAATGAGCCTTAATACAGTCTTATCTCTTTATATGCCACAAAATTAATCTCCCTATATCACATGGTATTTACCATGGGATAGATATAAAAATGAAGTTTATTTCCAGTGCAAGATTAATCTATACCAATGTTATAAGGGTTTTAATGGAGCTAATCACGACAGGAATTGGGTACTTCTGCAAAACCACTGTGTTGCACAAAATAATACTTCTTTCAATTGTTGACAGGGTTTTGTGCAAAATTTCATGTGCGCCAAAGAGGTGAAGAAAGCATCAAGAGCTGATTACTTACAATGGACCTGGTATGATGTTTGTTGCTTCTACAGTGCACTTCGTAGGCCAGTTTCTTGGTGTTGAAGAACTTTGAACAGACCTTTCAGAAGAAGCCTGTCACTGGAATGACGTAGTTCTGGCCTGAAAATATGAAAATGACGGGAACACCGATGTTAGATAATGTATTTTTTTACTCTCGCTGTGGTTCTATGCAATAGGCTCCAGTGACAATAGCCCAGTTGTAAATTTCCTACACTAGGCAAATCCTCAATTCAACCCTAGATCAAATACTGTACCTACCTTCCCCTGATGATAACCTTATCTAACCCAACCTGGAAGTAAAGTGCTACCTGTCCTAAACTTACATCTTTGAGGGCATGAAAGCCCAAAGCAATCGCTGCTGGAATCAATATCGGCCCATCCTTATGCTGCCACAAAGTTCACAAACATGAATGACAAATTGCATTTCAGACACAAATGTTCTATTACACCCTGTACAGTGCCTTTCATCATAATTCATCTTCGTAAATTCCATTTCAGTATGTCAAATTCAACAATTCATTAAATCAGGTTGATTTTTAAACATGTTGATGCTGTAAAGAAGGCAATCCATAATTTGGTTCAAGATAGTTTTACAACATAAATATAACTGCAAATAACAGCAAATAACTGCATGGTGGCAGTAACAGGTTTAACTTTGACATGCGATTAAATAAGCTTTTCCAGTTGAAGGTCCAAACTAAAGGTTACTTGTCACCCTAAGGTAATCACTTTAACCCTCGGATCTCTCCTACTGGATCTGCAGGTGGACCACTGCACCAGGGTTTCACCCTACTTTACGAACAATGCAGTGGGTTCTTACAGCAAAAGTTCCATTCATCACCTAGCTCGGATATAAACCCATGGGCCCGAATTCACAAAGGAGATTTTTGTACGTCATATGTCACGTTTTTACGCATTTTTTACAAACAAACCAAGGTTTGTCGACAAACCTCCTTTGTGAATTCAGGCCATGATCTTTGGAGCGACAGGCAGCTCTTCTTAATGAGCCAAAATGCTTCTGTTTTTTGACGGCTGTTGGACACCTGCTCCTGCGACAATTGCCCTGTGATGATTTCCTACACTAACCAAATTCTGAACTTGAACTTGGACCCAACACTACATCCATCCTTCAACATTACCACAAACCAAATCTAGAACCCCACTGAAACCCTAACCTTATAACCTTATAACCTTTGACAAAATAAAGCCTAGAGAATTGTCCCAGGAGCAAACGCGGGGTCATCGTTTGAGACAAACCAAAGTCTCATTTGCTACTACTCTATAGCAAACCTACCGATCATCTCATTTTCTGCCTGCCCTGGAGTATTAGTGTGCTGAACCATGTCATCCTCTGTCAAAGTGTTGCTTTCACTGGCTATGGATCCAGCACTGCAGAGAGTGATTGGGGAAGAGGAGGAGGTGAAAAAGGAATAGAGAGACGGGCAAAGGAATAGATTACATGAATTGTAGAATAAATATGCAGAGGAACAAGATGTATGGAGCAAGGGAAGCTAAATCGACAGACAAATATTTAGTTATATTGCAATCAATAATGAAAGGCAAGGAGCTATAAGCGAGTTCGTAAATAGCTCTGGACAGCATGACCCCAAAATATCCACAGATCTTAGACACGATGGATACTTCCCACCTGTGCATTTTAGAATAATCACTGCCAAAGTGATGGAGGTGCTTCATTAATACCTTTTGTTTGCCTCTTGAGAAGAATACTTCCACCTGTGTATCAGATAAATGTACTGTTGGTGCATAAATGAATACTTATTACATAACTTTCATGAGCACTATCCGAGTATTCGTCTCAATGGTTTTACAATTTGGGTCCAAATGACCTTGATCTGCCCATGCACAAATCCTAATTACGAACTCGCTTATTGTCTGTTGTTGCTGTACCAATTTTTTTTTTATTTTTGAGAGAACGTACTAGTTGACTGAAGTTGCGACAACAAACATAATCACGTAACAATGGGCACTTTTCATATGAGTAAGCAAAGACAACAATTCCTGCAGATGTCCTGGTGATCTATGTGCATACATATCCACCATTCACCAATATTGAGAGGAAATAATAAACGATTCTATTACAATTTCAATTGCTATACTTCATATAATCAACATAGTTTCAGAATAATGCCATAGCTATAAGATGCTATATCATTTTAAAAAGCAAGTAAAATGTTGATGAGGGTATTTAAGTAAAGCATGTCACAAGGTTAAAGGTCAAGACACATCAGCATCACTTCCAGGTCAACATCTTCAGTATAGTTTATCACAAGGACCATAATCATGATTGATGTGTGTTCCTGCAAAAAGATGTTAGTGATTACACAATAGAAGCAAAGAAGAAGTTGGCAAACAAGGAAAAAGAAATGCAGAAAGATTACATAATCATATTGGAGATCAATCTAAAAAAAACAGGATTTAGTTTGTCCCAGTTGAATCTGTCAGAATCTTAAGGAATGATTTTCACCAAACAATAATAAATTTGCTAAAATTATGGGGGGAAAAAAAACCCTTTAAGATATTACACAGGATATAACAAATGTTATTAAAGTTAATTATTGCCAGGAGAGGGTTGTTCCTTTGAAAGAGACACTGTTTTTATGTCCTGAGTTTGTTTTTATATCAAGCAACATGACGTGGAAGCATTTTGGATACATGTCCAGTAGCGTTGCGATACATCCCTGGAAACCTACACCACAAGGTGCCTGCAAGATGCACCACATGAATGCCTTGCAGATACGTCCTAAGAAGCATCATGGATACATACATGTATCTATCTAGAAGGTTGTGGATACACATCAGGAAGCCTAGTGGATACACCAACTGAAGCATTGTGGCTAGAGCTCGGGAAGCTTTGTGGATACACCCAAACCCCTGGAAGTGTGAATATACCATCGGATTCCTTGTGGGTACACTAATGGAAGCATTGTTGATGCAACCTCGGGTAGCTCTGTGCATACACCCAACACAAGCATTGCGGTTCCACGAACAGAAGAAGTTCATGGAAACACCTCCAGAAGCATTGGAGATACATGATTAGGTGCCTTGTTGATATGTGCGAGGTCTTGTTAATACAAAATCAAAAGCACTTTTGACACACTATGGATATACCATAGGACCTTTGAGGATACACCATAAGTCTTGTGTATACACCACAAGAAGTGTTATTGACACAACACCTTGAAACGGTGTGCATACAGTACCAAAAACTTTGTAGATACAACACCAGAAGATTTATGGATAAACCATTGGAGTTCTTGTGGATAAACCACTCAAAAAGTTGCAGATAAACTACCAGAAGCCTTTAGGAGAAGCCAAGTTAGCATTAATAAATCCAGAAAGAAGAAATGGAAATGTAACTGACATTTTCAGTATCTTCTTGACATCTATTTTAACGGAACAATATGTACATGGCTGCTTCACAAAGCTCTTGAAAAGACTAATCATGTCTTTGAATAATCCTTCCACTCTCATCATATTACTAAGGTAGACCGGTCTCAGCTTCCAGGGAGCAATTGGGAAGCATCTCCTGGACCGAATATTTGTTACTCCTCCACAAACGATATCCAGCCATCTTTAACACAACCAGAATTCAAAGGGCTCATCTGGCACTGACTGGTTGTTTATCCTTCAAGTAGCTCCTCATGGTATTCTCATCAGTTGAAGCTGTAACTAGAATTAAAAAAGCTCCCATAGTACTGATAGGTTTTTCCTCCCTTCAGTAGCTCCTATTGGTATCTTCTGCTGTCTAAGCTGGTAAATCTTTGCTTTTGCCAGCATACAAAGGGCTCTTCCAATAGTGACTGGAAGTTCCTCTTTTAGTGAGCTCTTTATGGTATCTTCTGCTGTCTTTGCCATCACCAGCATCCAAAATGCTCCTTTTATGATAACTGGTTGATCCTCCTTCATGTAGCTCTTCCTTTTATCCTCAGAGTTCTTTGCCATCATCACAAGTCAAACTCCCCCACCCCCTCACCCACTACTAGCTGGTTGCTTCTCCTTCAAGCAGCTCTTTATGGTATCCTCAGCAGTCTTTGTCAGCATCAAGATTCAAAAAGCTCCCACAGTCCTGACTGGCTGTTCCTTTTACAAGTACTTCCATACATGCACATGTCTGTTAGCATTAGATGTCTTTCACATCATCAGGATTAAAAGGGGTCCTATATCTGAATTCTTCACAGGACATCTTTCAAACATTACAGAGGACATCTTTGGTGCTATTATTATTCTCACCTATTTCTTAAAGATATGACCCATTGGCTAAAGGAACCAGGTGGCTCCTGTACAAGAAGCCTCTTTGGGATGTGACAATTCAATTCAATTTAGTCACTGTGTTAATCACCAGTGGCCAGATATTGCGGCTCTGCCAAGTCCGTAGAGGATTGCAAAGAGTAACATGTTCATGTACAGTAAGTAAACGTGTTTACACGTACCACCTTTCCTTCTCAAAGATACATGAACATTAGCTTGGCCAGGAACAGAACACAGGAAGGATCTCCATTCCAATGTATATCTAATCATCATCCTTAAGTTCAGTCACAGCATTTCTGCCTTGATCCTCACCTATATTGCAGCCATTTTTATGAATATTGAAATAAACTTGTAGATTACAAGCCAAACGATTAAAGTGATGCTGCCTGAGACCACTACATCTCTCTGAGCCATAAGTGATTATGTATTATTGAGTGGATAGGTCTGTGCTCTGCAGTGACTACCCAGATGTAAGAGCTTCTTTCTTTTCAGGACACTGGTGCTACATTGTTAATAAGTTACTGGAAACCATTCATTGTCCCCTTCTGCAACAGAGCGGTCCTGTTGGCTGATGCACCGAGACATCAATCATATGTATTCAACACTTGGCTGACTGGTGTTTATCACTTTCAACTGCAAGTGCTATCTGTCAGACAGTCCCATGGTTGACCACTCACGCATTGTAAGTGGTTTTGGTGATACCCCTTTCTACATTTAGTTCTTGTTTATCGCTTCAAAATTTTGCTGTTCATTGTTCTGTCCTGTGATAACAGACTACGATGCACAAGAAAAAACTTTTATTTTTATGCTGCAATAGAGGACACTTTTACATGTACAATCCTTCAGCTATCCAATGTGATAATGGCTTTGCCTAATCCAAGCAATAAGCACCCCTGAGGTAGAAAGTACCAAAGTATCGAAATAATCCAAGTTGTAGAGTTTTGTCCTTGGCAATCATGGCCCATTCATTATCTTGAGAGTTTGCCATCCGTTGTCGTAGAAGGATACAGTAAGCAACACTGGTGCATCACAAGCTCAGGTATTCGATTTCCTCAGGTTAAGAGGTTGACCTATTTTGTGCCTGTATCCATGTTCATGGACATGATGTACAATACCCAGAAATAAGTAGACATAAAGCCTGAAAGAGGAACTGCTTGCAAAATTTTCAGCTCCTGCAAAGGACAGAGCCCTCAAAAATGTTCCTTCAAGATATTTTGACAGAGTTGTCAGACCACTTTCCCAACCTTTGGCATTGCTGCCAAGAATGACAGCAAGAATTACTCTCAGTAGCACTGCCATATTTTGAGCACACAGATATTCTTAATTGCAAGGATTACAAATCTGGAAGACACAGTTCTATCACAATCATTCAAGTTCACCATGCATTTATCAACAGCAAAAATACCCAGCGTTTATCATGTCAATTAAAGATTTATTTGATTTTGATAATGTTACAGTGTCTGCTGATATGTTATAATATAATAATAATGTTGTTTGCACAGGGACGCCTCATCAGCTACAATGCTGTAGTTCCCGAGAGCCCAGTAATTATTTTTATCCCAGCGATTACCAGGTACTTATTTACACCTGGGTGGAGAGTGGCAAATGTGGATTGATCTCTTGTCAAAGGATGTTTGTGCTGGGCTGAGATTCAACTTTGGTTTGAGCTTCAAGTGAATGAACCACTATACGACACCTCCACATCGAGAGTGAACCAAGCATGAAATATGCTTTCTCACATTATTCCACAGGCTTCACTCTCAATAGTTTCTTTAATTTGATCAGTAGGAGCCTGGGGCCCATTTCATGAATGAAAAGTAGCTCTCAGCCAATCAGTTGCCATGATTTCAGTAGCTTGTAACAGTAGCCTTCAACCTGTTATTGATGTCAAGTTTTATGAAACAGGGTCCTGGTGCATTTACAGGTGCATGTGAAAACACATCTCAAGATGGTTTTACTTGTGCTTCCCCAAGATTGTACTTAGAGTAAGACAAACATGACATCATCAGCCAATGCATTCCAAAGGCCTCCCTCTCCTTGAAAGAGGACAGTCTTCCCGCGTTAAGGAACATGCACATATATTGTCTTGCCAACAGACAAGATTTCAGTTTCAGATTTTCAAAACACATTCACATCTTGGTTAACTGATTATCATGATGTCAGTACAAATTCTTTTGAATATACACCTTTAGCCTAATACTCTTTTTTGAACAAGGCAGGAAATAATAGGTGACAAGCTATTGGATGAATCACTTCTTACTTCAGTCAGCTCCCATTCTCCGGACCTTGATTGTTTACCAACACCAAGTTGTTTGCCATATCTGTAGAAGTGATGGCAAACTGATCAGTCTGTGTCCTGTATAGGAACTGTAGAGTAACGGTGGCTAGAGCTGGAATATAACTGTTTGATGAGTCCTTGATGCTTGCTAAAGTGATGTCTGGCAACTCACATAAGTCACATGTATGTGCTTCGGGAAAAGCATTCAAAATGTACAGTACATGAACATAGTAATAGCGGAGCATGTGGGACCATCCCATACATCCATTATTGTACCTTTAACACAACACCAATAGCAATTTTTAACAAATGCTCACTGCTGCTCAAAATGCAAGACAATGAATTCTGTAATTCTGAAGTCCAACAGTAACCAAAGCTATATGATAACCATCAAGCAAGACTACTCCAAGTACATGTACATATCTGTATCCATCCTGAATCATCCACAAAGATCTGTTAAGTGTACCCATCTGGTTATATCACTTATGGCCTTGTCCAGCCACTTTTCCATCCAGAACTGAACACCTACAGTAATGACCCTGTATTAGTTCAGGGGAAATGGGTATAGTCAAATCTTCTTGCTTGTAAAGAAAACTCTCACAATCGCATTGCCACTGAAGGTAGGAGAAGGCAGAAAACCTCTTCCTACTTCATCTTACAGTAAATTCATACTAAAACTTCATTGTGTTAAGTAATTTGTTCTAGCTATGAAGATAATTAAAATTGTCCATGCATCTAAATGTTGAAGTCTATCAGTAATGTTAAGTTTGAACATTTCTTGAATAAATATATTTGTTTCATTTACTCTAGCTCCAGCCATTATGGAGTAATCATAATTAACTGAAGATACTCAAGAATCTAGCTTCTCTTGAAAGCTCTCCTTCGGAACTTACCTGCCAGCCGTTACGCTTGTTTCTGCCTGTTGCTCAATGTTTGCCATTGCCATTGCAGAAAGTTGTGCATCGTCCAAGCTTCCCAGTGATGACTGTTGCTGTTTCATCCAAAGGTCAGTGCCAGATTGCTGAGTGGCCATCATATCAGCCTGTTCTCTCTCCTCATAGGCCATGGCCTCGATCATTGACAGCTCCTGATTGGACAACGTCTCCGGAGCTTCAGATGGCGGCTGGACTGATCCTGTTCTTCCACCTGCCTGTGGACTTGACACGCTTCCTGTCGAAGCCGTTTGCTGATTGGACCCTCTCTCTTTCCTACCTGACCCCTGATAGGCTGCCCTTCCTGCACCTCCAGACGATCTATTGTCTGAGCCTTTTTTCCCTCCTGGTGGGAAGTTCTCATTGTCTCCTCTTCCCCTAGTCTCTGCAATGGCCTTATCCTTGACAGGATTTTTGGAGCGCATGTACCCTTCCAGCAAAGCTTCATCTTTCATCCTACAAACCTTCAATTTCTCAAGATGGTCACTGGTCAAGCAGTGTTTTATGAAAAGCTGAATAAAATTGAAAGACAGACCAAATACATTTAAATTTTCAAGGGTAGCACTGAGTTCATATATACATGGACATGTATTAGAGAAGAGAGGGTACATCAATATTTCGGGGTAAAAATATAGTTTTCGTACAGTATTTACACGAAGTCTCCGCCAACATGTAGTCTCTGCAAGAAATACTACAAACAATATATAACATATCCTTCAAAAGACCAATTTGAAAACATAGTTTTACTTATACATGTACAAGTAAATGATTCAACCCACTATCACAAATTACCAACTATCAAATTCACACTTGCAATGCAAATTTTTTTCTTTGCATTCATTATCGCCATGTCTGGCAGGCCTCTGGCAAGCTTTCATAAGGACCATCAGCTCGCTCTCTCTCTCTCTTCTCTCTCTCCCTCTTAAAAAAATAGGCACAGAGGCAAGTCTATTCATTTCCCATAAGCAGAATGCTTGAATTAGTGAACCAATTATCTGTCTATTTATCTTTAACATCTCTGTTACAGGTAATTACACAGATACATTCTTTTCATTAAAAAACAACATACCTTCCTCGAAATCCAAAATAAGGTCTCAGAAAATTGAAGAGTGTCAAACTTTATAATGTGCAAAGTTTGCTTTGATACGTAAAACATTTTACCACACAGAACAGCTGCAGAGAGAATTTCGAGGAAAAAAAAAAAACTCACCGCTTGGGTCTTGAAGTTTAGCATGCAGATAGTGCACCTAAATTCACCCTTTGTTTTAGAATTGTCGGTCCAATGAAAGGCAACGTTCTTCTGAAAGGACATATGGAAAGATGATAAATTTGTAAACACCAAGTCATAAATGGGAAAATAATTGCCGGTACCCCGTTTGAAAAGTGGTCAATACTGGCACTGAAAGAGAGCGACACACAAATGCAGTTTAAAGGAACATATCATTTTAGCATGTGTATCAAAACGTTTATCAAGCAACATTGAAAGTCACACATTTTTTGTTCCTCTTATGAAACATGGCTTGGTTCTTTCCTACTTTCCAATTCAAATACGTGGAAGAGCCAATAAGTAACCAGGAAACTGATGTCAAATGTACTTTCTTACAAGTACAGAATACCCTCTCCAAAAGCCACTTTTTCTTTTCATTTTGTTGTTGTTATTGTTGTTGTAAAACTAAGCAATGACAAATGATGGAGGCAGTGACTCACCTTCCAGTCTCCCTTTTGGTTTCCTCCTTTTGGGTTTCCTCCCTTCTGGTTTCCTCCTTTGTTTTGTCTCCCTTTCTGGTCGACTGTCCGCAGGAGGCCACGTAGTCTAGCCACAGCTTCCTGTGCATTCTTATTGGCCAACTCTTCCATAGCCTTCTGATGGAGGTAGGTCTTCTGAAGAGAAGAACCTTCAGATTCATCATCTTCAATATCCATGGGTTGTTCAGTGATATCATCCTTCTGACCTGTGGAATCTCTGGACGTAGCTAGGTTTTGACCTTTTCCCCACTGCTCCTTCTTGTTGCGTAACCGATCTTCTTGAGATTGCCCAATAGCTTGGTTCCAGCTCTGTTGAGCTTGGTTCTCCTGCCACCGCTGGCTGCCTTTGAAAGGTTGTGTACCTTGTTGGGCATCGGAGCTTCTCTGCGAAGTATTCTGTGCACTCCCCTCTCGATCTTTCGATTGGCCTTGCTGTGAAGATCCTTTGTCTGGGTATTTACCGGCATCTGAATTCTTTTGATCTCCTGTGCTAGAACGGGAACTCTTCTGATCATCTTTATACCTGTCCTGACTTCTAGCGCCACGACGACTCTCTCTTGAACTGTGGATACTCTCGTTTTGTCCTCTACTTCTGTTCTCATCTCTCCTTTGGTCTACCTCATCCCGCTTTTGATTGCCTTCATTCATCCTCCGATCATCATCATCATCATCCCTTCTTCGATCGTTACCATCCCTCCTTCGACCATTGCCACCACTTCTTTGTTTATCGTCCCGATAGCCTCCTGGTCTGCGTTCATCTCTGTCTTTGCCTCTTCCATGTCCTTGGGTTTCTTCTCTTGGAGGCCTGGTGCCTAAGGCTATTGAGGCTCGTTCTCTCAATTCTCGTTCTCTCGGGCTTTGTTTTCTCTTGTCAAGTTCAATCAATTCTCGTTCTCTCTGGCCTATTTTTCTCAAGTCCAGTTTTATGATTTCTTGGTCTCTCTTTTCTTGTTTTTTCAATTCCCCTTCTCTCAATTTACGTTCTTTCAATGCATTCTCTCTCAAATCATGTTCTCTCAATTCTCGTTCTCTCAAGTCCTGTTCTCTGGAACCTCGTTCTCTTGAATCTTGATCTCTTGAGTTTTGCTCCCTCAGGTCTCGTTTATCATTAGCATCAGGGAAACTAACGATGGATGTTACAACATCCCATAAGGCAGATTCTGCATTGTCACTACCCCCAGACTCTCGCCTTCGCCTGTCTCTCCTTCTGTCCTTGGATTCTGTTCGCCTCCCACTCTCTTTAGGACCATCTCTATGCTTATAACGTGGCGTACGGGAATCATTTATTCCATCTTCTCCAGGAGGACGTGGCTCTGAACTATGCTGCTGTGAATCAAGCATGAAGAATTGAAGGGTTATGTTTTTTCATTATTCTTGGCAAAATGTTGGTATCATATGTATGCTTCTGACAGAATCCAAATTAAAGACAGCTATCATCAAATATGATAAAAAAAAGTCTTCTATAAAAACTCTTCTACTATATATAAAAATAATTTAGGTAACAAGTGGATAAAAATGGTAAAAAAGAGCAGACAAATATATGAAACACATAAATCCTTATTAAAAATAGTCACTAAAAGAACATGTGCATGCATTAAAATTTCAGAACAAGTTCATCATTCTTTCAGAGTCAACTTGTCTATTTAAGCCACATCAGAAAATAGCCATTGTAGACAGTTGACAAATGGGAATATCCAGAGTTTTTGGCCATTTGTTGTCTGATGTGTTCTTCTCCTCTAGTAGCATTTCCTCCTGCATCAGCCTTGTTCTCTTCTGAATTAAACAAATATGTAAACAAATAGCTTGTTCCAGTAATTAAAAAGTGATGAAAAAAGAAAGAAATACAATTTAGTGCGGCCCCCACGACCTCCACTAGCTAGGAGCTTTGCCACTGAAGCCCACCCACTCAGAGTGTGGTCTTCAGTTTGTTAAGGGGTCTGGTAGACCAGTAGTCTCGTAATCCAGTGACCCAGGTTCAAAACCAAGGCGATGCGCTAGTGCCCTTTGGTAAGGCATTAATCCTCATTACCAGGTCCCTCGGAGAGGACCTAAATCCCGTCGGCCATCTGGTTGCTTACTAACAAGCATTTATGCTTCCTTTGTAGTCCGGTAAAATAACCACCACCACCACGTTCCATGTCGGATGATTCTCGGGTAACTGTCTCTTTGCTCTATAGTAAATGCCTCTGCTTACACAAACCAGCCTGTTTGCTTACGCTTTTGCACTGCACCTACATTGAATATTACAATAAAATGGGTTCAAGAATATAGCCAATTAGAAGCGTCGAAATGGATCACGTGTGCGTGCATCAATTCTAACCATGCACAGGGCGTGCATTTTGACGATGACAACCGTCAACTTCTTGACTTTATACTCGAATTGTAGACACATCTTATAAAACAAATGATACATGTTTTAGCTCTGCATTAGTGCTAAAGCCCTGCACTTGGTTAAGGTCACAGCGAGATGGACAATGAACTTGACAAGTCTCGTTCATTATCCTACTGTGACTTAACCTGCGTGCAGTGCATTTTCACTAATGCACTCGCAAACATGTAATATTTGTATACTATGTTGTAAAACCAGTGCAATTCTTGCACAACTGGAATCCCTGAAGTATTGCCGCCAGTAAATACAAAGGAATAAATTCAGGGATCTTGCTGCCAGAGAAATCAACTAAAATGAAAAAGCAGAGCATAATATTAAGGCAATGTTTTGATCATGTTAATATACATTTATAGAAACAACAGCGTTGCTGTACAGTTTGAAATGATGGTGTTTCCTGAAACGAAATGAAATGTTAGTGTGGAGAAAAAGGTCAGGCAGTTTTTAAAAATTCTATGATTTACATGTGTAGGTTAAAAATTTGTATCATGATTGGTGATGTACAATTTGCATTAGCATCAATGAGGGATGTATACGAGGAGCATTGGTATAATAGCTTATTGCTCCATACTGGGCCTCTTCGTACAAATCAACTCAATCGCGAGTCCTCCAATAAATGGCAAATTTGCAGTCTCCCATTTCTTATGTATGTAGTTGCGATTGATATCAATTGCAAAAATTGTGATTGATATCAACTCTTTATAAGATGACGCCCATTATAATTTATACCAGTACTCCAAAAGTTGCACCAGACGGGAATATGAATGTAAGCTGTATATACATACATATGCACATGGAGTGTTAGTGAACTTTCACACATTGCTTTAAGAGATAACAAAACGATACAGCGCACTAATCCAGTCTCTTGTCTCTGGCTGTTTGATAAATCATCGTCTTGCAGTCAAATTGATGTGACAGCCATAGAATGTCATCGGAGTTAATTACTGAGGGTGGGATGATACATGTAGGAAGACTGGTACAATGGGACTACCGGTAGTGTAGGCTTTTGAAAGAGTATAGACATAGAAGTCCATGGTATCTGACTTGCAAAAGCTCACCACATCAGGGCCCTGTTTCACAAAATGTGTTATCACTTATCAATAACAAAATTTAGGCTGCATTCATATATTCTTATCACCATCCTCTTTTAAGGAGGGGGTAGGAGGGGTCTGTGTCTTTTTAACATAACATTCTCCATATAACTCTACAGGTAACTAAAATAACTAAAATATTAACAACTATTCAAGTCCTAATTGATGCCAGACATCTATCCATTCCATCGTCTGCTCCTCTTCTCCTTCCTCTTCTCCTTCCTCTTCTCCTTCCAATTTTCCTTCCCCTTTTGCTCTGTATTTCATCTTGTTACTCGTTCTCTCTTTTCCATGCCCATTTTTTTTCAACTGTCTTCATACAGTAATACAACTACACAGCCAAGGGTCCATTAACTATTGATGGAAATTGAATGTAACGAGTACAGGGGAAAAAAAAGAAGAGAAAGAGAATAATACTGTTTGTACATGTATATATTCACTGCTGAAAATGAACCCAAAGTGGGTACAGATGTCTCAATCAAGTGTGGATGAAGTGATGCTGATAGCATTCAAATTTGCGTTTGGTTCCCAACTATTAAAGTCTGGATTGAATCTAGATTTCCTCTTATTCTACCCCTAATATGCAAAGGGTAATAGGCAAAATACAATGGGGGGGGGGGGGGGCATGGAGTTGGATAGTGCAAGAGAGGAAATGAGGGAGAAAAAATGGAGTACAGAGAATAAACCAAAGATCGTGAGAAGATGGGAAAGGGCGATAGAGAAAGGATGAGAGAGGAGAGAGAGAGAGGGGGGAACTGGGGAAGAGAAAGGGAAAGAGAGGGAGAGAGAGGGGAAGAGAGGGAGAGAGAGAGAGAGAGGGGGAGAGAGAGAGAGAGAGGAGAGAGACAGATAGAGGGGAAGACAGAGACAGATGATATACGTAAAAAAAAGAAAGATAAAAGACAATGAACAGTGATTCCACCTGGATTAAGCCAGCGAGGCAGGCATGAGATATAGATTAACGATGAATCCATTATCACTTGTGGTATCAACGCTCTGGATAACTACTTAACCAAATGATCATTAGCAGTGTCTATTACAAAGCGTCTCAACTTGTCGTCAGGTCACGTTAGACACAGATAGACCCAGCTATGCCAACCTTTACATTCAGCTTTCAGAGAGGATTCATTCAGAAATCAGGGAGGACCCCTGATAGTGTTGAACCCCATCTCCTACACAGTGTGTACCGAGTATACTACTACTCCTTCTACTACTACAAAGAAAAAATAGTATCATTAATGTGCGATAAATGTCTTTAAAAAAATGAAATGCCTTCGTTTTTGTAATTAAAAAAGAGAAAAATAAATATTTTTCGAAAATTCAACTCTAAATTTAACATAAAATCTTTCAAAATCTTGATGCAGATTAATAGGCTTAAGAAGAATTAACAGGCTTACCAAAAATAACACGATTATATCCAAATATAGAGTTAGGATTATACTCTTCTAATCTTTTCCAGAGCTCCCTCCTAACGTTCTCTATGTCTAACCCTCTTGAATCGCATCTGCAAGAATCATCATCTTTTCACTTACCCCATCTCTGTGTGTATGTGTAGTTTACCATTTGAGACCCTTTGTCTAGTATGATACATTACAAATCAGGATCTGGACTATCTGAGCTAAAGACTATCATACATAGACCCCGAGCTGTTCTACAGTACATGTTCTTCGTCTACATGTATCTTACACAATAGATTACCAAGCTAGCATAATCTAGGCTCCAGACACAATGCATTGTTTAGTTGTCGAAATATAGTCTGTGCTTGTAGACTAACATAAAGTACATTTGTACCTTTGGGAATGTGGGGGTTATGTGTGTGGGTTGATGTACATGGACCTGAACATGGATTTGAACATGTGAGAGGACAATATATGGATTAAAATGCCATCGACAACAAAACCTTAACTGAATTGCATAGGCTTTGAATGCTAACTCGTGAAATTTTGCTTTCACTTTCTAAAGGATTTGAAGGGGGGGGGGGCTTTGTCTCTTCCACAATTTCTCAAAGTTGACTGTACCCCTCCCTGCCCCCCCCCCACACACAAAAGGTGATCAGGAAAAGAAAAGAAAAGAGATTGATCTAATCGAGTAAAGCAATCAATCAATCAAACTAGTGAGCATGGAAGTAATCCACACTTCCACAGTCACATTGGGTAAAGTTTTGACATAAATAGAAGAAGACTAGAAAGAGCATGGCTTTACTTCACACTCTATAACATATGCCCTGGAGATGCTGAGAAGCAGAGCATTGGTCAGAGAAGAAACTGATACGGGTCAATCACTAACCATCCTCCTAATGACGTTCATAGATCCTGACAAAATAAATGTTGAGATGACGTCTATCCGTCGCTAATGAACTATTAACACCGCAGGCAGCTCAGCATGCTTACAATACTGTAGCCAGTAGATAGAGACAGTAGGGGTGTTCAGACAGAAGACTTACCGGTCCTGAGATTCTCAAATCGGTTTTGTACTTATAGACCACGACCAGAAGCTTACATTCATATATGAGCCAAAAATAAGTGATAAATTCTACTCCGCAGAAAATGTGAATTATCACAATTCCATACATACATGAATCAAACACTTTTAAAACCAGGTTCTACCAAAGTGAATAAATTTCTATCAACAAAATGTGAAAATATGTTGTTCTCCCGCGTGCAGGTCACAATCAAAAACAAAATTTGAGAGAATTCTATTCTTGTTGCCCCATGGACAATCTCCATCCCCTTGACCGTTGGATCCCTGTCAGATGATACAGTGCAGGAATGCCTGCAATGCTGGCCCAGCAGGTCATTACCATCCAGGCATTCCATCCAATTTCACGATAGGTACATGTACCACTGGGAAGTCGGCCCAGTTCAAACAGGACTTGTGAGATAGGGTCCGACTCTGGACCGATTATAGACTATTGTCTTCAAAGTGAATCTTTTAGCTCGCTAAGGTACATTTATCATGTACTATGTACACTGTAATAATATGTACCTTGAACTAGTTCTACGCTATGTTGATTCGGTTACATGATAGTTAACAGCCAATCAGGGCAGATGACGACTTTGGTTTCACAGTTTTAATTGAGTCCCACTTGTTATATATGTTGTTGGTTAATAAAAAAAAAACTGCCTGGTTATAAAAACAAAAAATAAAATTAACGATGATGCTACAGACCTATCTTGAACAATGTATGGTACATCAGATTCGAGTCTAAAATGGTAGACTAGAAACTGGTTGCACATAGAGGGTTTGCCTTGCAATGTTTCAAATTCTTTCTTTCTTTAGTAAGTCACCTTCAACAAGGGTTCTCTTAGTATTTGTTGAAGTGCTGATTTTTCCTCTTTATTTTTTAGGGGGGGGGGTCTAATCATATAGACCAATGAACAAAAAGACCCTTAAAACCACTCTTAAGCAATATCAATTTCAAGGGTTAATATATTAATATTATTATTATCATTAAAGCTCAGTTTGGGTTGGGGCAAACATACTTATAAAAATCTAAAAGGTCAGCAGGAAAAAAACACAGCAAGACTAGCTTTAAAGCTGGCCTAGTGCCTACTCAACTGAATTTTAAAGGCCTCCACTTTAAAATGACCATATAAACATAGCACAAAGCTGGTATGGGTGTCAGCTTCCAAAGACAAATATTGAAGGTTGACTCTCAAAGTGATGTTAAGATTGGTCAAGAGTTGTGCAAATAAATGTTGAACTAATAGTACTTGACCAATTGAATACTAAGCTTGTGATTACTCGGAAGCAGTGAGCCATCTCTGTTAAAACTTCAACATGAAGTCATACTCGATGGTTTAAGAGCTAAATAATATACAGTCAAACCTGTCTTAAGGGTCACCTCGATACAAAGACCATATAGTGGTGACCTATATTGCCTTGCATTGAAGAACCTGTCTACAGTGGCCAATTTGTGTGTTTCTCTTGGGTAGCCTTAATTGACAGGTTTGACTGTATCAGGTTAGTGAAAGAAAGGAATGTGGAAGAAGTATGAACTGATGTTTGTGAAGCATGGAGTCCCTTGTAGCTGGGCTCCAGGGCTTGCTTAAAGGGGGTGTAGCGTAGCGAGAGTCCGCGTCTCTCCCGTGGCCTGACTCAGGGCCAATCGGGTATAATACTTTGGTTTGTTTCACGCACGCTAGCACGCGCTGACCATGTAGAGATTAAGTCCCTGACTATCGTTAATCAAGTCCATTAGTTAACACGAAGTTATCCAAAAGAAGACGTAGATGGTGTTAATCAGTATTTGCCAAGTTTCACCCCCTTTAATTGCTCTAAGTATAGTACATGCACTCTGGCGCAATCTGAGACATATTTTGAAGCATATTCAAACACATCCTATGACTAATACTACATAAATAATGATTTTCAAAACCCGTAACATAAAAATTCAAACTTGTTGTTGTTACATTTTTAAAACTCTTGTAGGAGAATGAAAAATGGATAAAAAAATCATCCAGTTTATTCTATGCTTGACTTTTAGGATGAAGCTCGTCAGTTCGTATCACCTGAAAACCTATGATATATAAAGCAGATGATAAAACCTTCAAATATACCAATAGATGAAGCTCGTTGATACATGCAACCTAAAAATTTACAGATATACGGCAGATGATAACAACAAATATATACTTTGGAAGTAGTCCTGCTTTCCTACATCATTTTTGCATCCCTTTCTTTGTTCATTGTCAACTTTTTCTCAGAATCCACTCCTGTGTCCTTTTCAATCTTTCAGCAAAATTCTTCAAATGGATAAAATGATCAGTTAGTCAAAGGTAATCAGCAATGCAATTTTGCATGCATGTGTCATTAATGATTGAGAAACTGCCTGTTGCAAGAAACCATCATTCATAAGCCTTTATACAACTCACTCCCAGATCCTAAACAAATGATTGGGCATGGGCGGTCACGTGTGATTCAATTCCTGAGCATATTGCACTGATTTTCATGAAAAGGAGTTCAATATTTTCAGTACTATTGAACTCGTTTTTTAGAGGGCGCAGTAGTGCGCGTAGAGGTTAGAGCGCTTAATACTGCCTGTGCATGGGCCTATTTATGCGCAGCATGCACTATGCGTAAATGGGCGTAGAGGTAAGTACACTTGCTATATATACATATATAAATATTTATGTGTGCGCACTAAATTGAGACTTAAAGTTGAGATTTATTTGTCACAAAATATTGTTCCATATACATATTCCATATACTGTCACGAAACAATCTCGAATTAATTCCTTTTACATCAAATAACAAGGATCTAGGAGTTTCGTTGCGATAGATACACACAGCTTCAACTCGAGTGCGGATAGATCATATAATGAACTCATGCGCATGCATCATTTGTATAATATCCCATTGAAAAGCACTTTAACACAGGCATTTCAAAGTAATGGGGAATAAATTAAATGTCATATATAGTTGAGTACAGAATAACAGAATGGAGATTCTTTTTTACCATCTTGTCTTTCTCGATTGCATAGAGTCCCACTTTCCAGCCGGGTGTAACATTAGCTGTATAAAGAAATGGGCAAACATTGATTAATTAATAGAGATTCAATGACAGTGGTGGAGTTGAGCATTAATCTTGAATTGTATTAAAACAAACATATCATGTGTTTGCACAACATTTTCTAGCAAATACTTTTCCCCCTACAAATGTGTTTTAAAAAATGTGAACGAAGCATATGACCGACGCAATCACAAGCAAATAAACAAACTGGAGTGCAATTCTGAAAATCATTAAAGAGAAGGTTGAGTTCTGGGAAGAGGTAAAAAATAACTTTATCATTAGTTATATGCAAGTGTGGAAGAACATCAGATAAGACATGTTCCCTGAAAAGCATGGCTCTTCAAATGCCTTCATATTCTAAATATGTCATGTTTATCGTAAAAGA
>BEXV01000466.1:49752-68357 GCA_003118195.1 Hemicentrotus pulcherrimus | reverse complement strand
CCCCCCCCCCCTGTCCCTATCTCTCGCCCCTGTCCCTCCCTCCAGTCCTTAACTGATAGTATGAAGAAAAGAAAAAGTACAAGTATATTGAAAACACTAATACACAAACTTTTATAATCTACATGAGTCATCTTTTATTAATCAGTACTTTCGTTACATCAAGATCTCATCCCCATTTTGGTTTCAAATGCAGATATGAAGTACTCAAGTAATAGTCAGTCCTGGTGATATTTTGACCTTATGCTATAAAGCAGTACATCATCAGGTTATAAATCCAGAGCTCTTTTAATCAGTGACGCGGTCATTTCATTCCTCTTAAATTTAGCATACCAGAAGTCTTTGTTTCTCAAAACTATCGTAAGTCCAAATTTACCAACATCCAATTGGATTGAGTACCAGTATATTTAAATTTCCACAAGTTTCATTACGTGACCTTGCCCTTAAAACACTCTTGTGAAAAAATGGCATGGGTTTCACTGATTGGCGCTAAAATACACACAGAAGGCATTTCGATGTATTATGTCTAAGAAGCACTTTTTAGCCATTCATGACACACGTATAATCTATTGAAATAAAGCTACAGTGTACAGGTATGTGAGTTACGTGTACTACAGTGAAATACCTTTTCACAATGATACATATTTTATCTAATGTATCAAATCTAAATTTATTTACAGTGTTAGTATGCTCTCAAAAGATCAATATAGAGTTAATATTATATATTGTACATTCCTTAAGTGTTCATGGGAATATTTTGTAAGTGGAAAGCTTCAAGGGCAATAGCTACATGACTTAATGCCCTTCTACCTCAGAAAAGATGATTTGTTTTTAAGAAAGGCACAGCTTTTCATCAAGAACAAAAAATAAAACATGACACAGTGAAATTCCAGATATTGCAACATCTCATTAACATCACATACAAATTATATATCTAGCATGTCCAGTGTTCATTTATGCACACACGTTCCCTGAATGTCATCTTTTGTACATTAATATTGGCTCCCTCTGATTTGCATACACTATGAACATTTATATATTGCCAAATTTTACATAATTTATGTGAATGGCAGTGTAAATACATGTACAGCTTCCCCTTTACCTTCATTTCCAAAGTACATGATGTAAATATCCTTTTGTTAACATCTTTCAATACAGACCCCAATTCATTAAAATTATATCAAAAAGAACCTTTGTTCTACTTCCTCTATCCCAAAAATAACTATAATTTATGTTGTGATTTAAAAAGGAATGTTAACACAAGGACCATTAGACCTCAGCGTATGTAAGATAAATGTTAAGTTTGCTTTCATATTTAAAAGAAAAAAAATTAATATGACAAAGAAAAAAAGACATGAACAAAAAAGAAAAAGATTTCAGCTAATATCAATTTATGCATTGAAAAAAAAACCAATAAAAACTGCATTACCATACCCAAACTTATAAAGCTTATGTTCAAGAATTATTGTTTCACATGTACGCAGCTTCATAATAATTTGAGTTTCCATGGATTTATTGAAGAAAAAAAAGAAGGCAAGAGTACAATCACTCTTTGCTAACTACATATTTAAAGAAAGGAAAAAAAAAAAAGATCGGAGAATGAAATAAAAAAGAAGGCATACATTTACTCTTGCCAAAAAATATACTTTAGTCCAAAATGGTGGGAAAAAAATGAAAAAATGACCAAAATAAAAACAGTATGTTTAAAACATAGACTATCAGATTAATGATTGAAACAAAGATGAAAAGGAAATTCATAGGAGAGTTTCTCCAGACACATAATGCTGACAAAACATTTGGCTTCAAATTCAAAGAACAAAATCATAAATACTTTTCAATTTTCTTTAAATATAGTATAATCTCATTTGTATTATATAATCAATTAATCAAAATATATATCTATATTCTTACCATCACAATTTAGAATAATCAAATGGTTACAGATAAAAAGATAATAGTGGAGAAAGAGCGTAACACACTCTAAATTTGTCCTGTACGAAATATAAATGTAGCTTTAAAGGCAGTATAATCTACTGACACGACTTCAGATTTATATATACTGCCATCTGCTGCTCACATCGTCTCGATGTATCAACAGCCAAGTCCCATAATGCATCACCGACTGATGTCGCATGCTTTATGATGCCGGGATACAGGTACTGGAAATCGCTCTATGTATGTCTTCACCAAGAGATGGCGCAATTGAAAATACATTACAGCAGTGGTGGCGATGTCCATAAAATACCCTGCCTTTAAGGTGTGATGCTATTGAAAAAGTCGGTAACTATCAAAGTTTGGTTTAGCAGTATGGTAAAACACAGAGTGATCTACAAAATGGATCAGGGTTACAGGTATCATTTTGTCAATGTTCACAGATTTCTTAACATTTCAGAATTAAACGTGGATTCATTCAAAATGCAGGTGTTGATCGATAAATTCAACGTAAAAAATCAAGCAGATTAATTCTCTCATCCTTGGAACTCTTCACAAGTTCATAGTTCACTTTAAAATTTCAAGATCTAGTAATGACAATCTAGACAAATTTAGAAATACACAACATCTGCTAAATGTATTTCATAGTAAAGTACCGGTATATCAAGAGATTTCAAGTATTGGTTTTCAGAAGGATTTTGCAATTCTGCTGCTAACTTGTCAATGTGTTTTGGGGCTCAGGAATTGTTTTGTTGGGATAGGACGAATTGAGATGTATGACGATGATGATGCATCACTCTTCGTCTGCCTGAAGGATGATATCAAAGGAGAAGGGGATGAAGGCGTATCCCTCTCCTTTGAAGAACTTGCTCTGGAATTCCACCCTGGAAAGAGAGAAAAGTAGAAACATATTATCATGTAGAATACCAATCAAAAAGTGATGAAGCCTATGAGACATGAATGTCCAATATAAATGTAATGATCTCTAACGGTTTTGCCTGGAGTAATAATATAATATACATTCTCCACTCCCTGGGGAGCTTTCCAGCCAAGTATCATATTACAGACACTCACAATGCTGAGCAAACTACATTAACTTTCACATCCTACCGGTTACGCATTTAACACCTGTCTGGAGAGTGTAAAATTTAGATTAACGTCTTGCCAAAGGACGTCAAGTGTTGGGGTGGGATTTGAACCCTGTACCTTGTAATCTGCAGTTAAGTGACTTATCCACAGCACCCCTACTATTAACATGAGAAGTCAGATGAGAAGTGAATAAGACAGAACAAGTTGTACGAGACAACTTTCATCTGGGCAACTTCACCCACTCAAATAACCACCAAAGACAACTTGTCACCTAGGACAGCAACACCTGTAAAGCTACACATATTTATCTCTCGGCCAGTTACTAGTTTTTGAGAACAGATTACTTAAAGTGCGGCACATGAAGGTAGATAGGGGGAAGAGGAAGAATGGGGAGAGGAAGAGAGAGAGAGAGAGAGAGAGAGAGAGAGAGAGAAAGAGAGATGACAGTCTTACCAGTGAAGTCGCAGAGTATGAAGGAAGGCAGACAGACCCTCCATGAAGAGGAGGATACTGATTGTCAGGACACCCCATATAGCAAAGATGGCCCAGATTGCAAACGCTCCCACAATCCCGTTCATCCTCAGACCTATAGCCAGCATCATGTTCCACAGCACTTCAGACAACTCTGAAAGAAGAATCGAGATGAACAGAAATTGTGTAAGAGCCTCAAACAGAATCTCTGAAATAATGAGGTATCATCACCACTTCTACCACCACTTCATGTACCATCAGTACTACCGCCACTACTACATGTACATGTAATATCACCATGACAATCACCATGACAATCACCATGACAATCACCATGACAATCACCACCAACACCATCATTACCAACACCACTGCTACCCCTAACATGACCATTTATAACCATACCACCATTATCACCACAACCACTCTCATATTACCAGCACGATCCAAACTGAGAGCCCATGACCTACACCTATAATAAATAATATGCTGTTCCTGTATAGTGCAAATCATATTATGATATAATGTCTCTATGTACTTCCAAAGGCCTTGGGATATTACCCCTCCAGCAACCGTAGCGCTCAGTGCATTCATGGAATATATCCTACCAGGTACCAACTCACAACACCTGGGTCAAGTGTGGCAAATGAAGTGCCGCTGCAGGATTCAAACTCAGTAGTTTGTGGTTCACAGTCTGAAGGCTTATTCACTAGACCACAAAACCTCTACACCCCTATCTATGCCTCTAATGCAGAGCTGCCAACCTTGTACAACGCACAAAAAAAAAAACATGTTGGCAAAAAAAAGGGAGTTTTAAGCAAAAATAAGAAGGAAATCATTAAAACAAAACTTAAACCACGAGCGACACACTTCCAATGCAGTAATGTCCATTCCACATGCTGTAATTTCTATATTAGGACCTATATTTTATTTACAAGTAGGTAGGTTCTTGGTGTTTTTTTTTTGTTGGTATCATCAGCGTTTTATTCTTTTTGTGAATATTTATGGCTTTCACTTTTTTTTGTTTTTTGTTTTTTTGTTTACAATTTGTAAATTTGTACACTTCATAAATCTCTATTGAAGTAGTGATCATAAATTTTGGGCATTTGGTTGACGTGCGGTATGTGCAACAACAGCAAAAAAGAAAGAAAAAAGTATTCTATAATGAAAAAACGTACTACTGTAATTTTGAGAAGAAAATAAAAATAATTCTGGGAAAAACTTAATGGTTGGCAGCTCTGCTAACTCCATCACCAACACCACTACCACCACCACTACTAACATTGCCTTACCAGCGTGAGCCAAGCTGAGAGCCCAGAGTCGTAGATAAGACGCTGTATGTGAGATACATCCAAGGCAATACTCAATGGTGTGGATAGCTTGGTAGACGAATGTATCACCAAAATCAAACTGGAATAAAGAAAAATATATACAGGTAAGAAGAAAACACATCACTAACCATTCTTCTTATCCTCATCTTGCAATTAGGTTACAATAAAATTCCCTGAATTTTCCTTAGCTTGATATTTCTTTTTTTAACCTCCAAGACTTTTCTCTGGCGAGAAAAAAAGAGAGATCTAGTTTCTTTCAGGTTTATCCAATATGCTGGATAGGTATAAACCTTGCAGGTCACAATCCTACAACTATTATAAGAGCTTGTGTTCTGATGAATGGGAAAAATGTTTTGTGTGAGCCTTCTCACCATTTTTTATTTCAGTTTGGGAGAATATTAGAGAAGAAATTGGAAAGGTGGCGTTCTTGAATAAGAACAATCTAATTGTACGTAATCATTACAATCTCTAAAATGGCAACACAGCGTGAAATACATCATCACTATTTTGTGCATGCAGTGGCATTTTTATGTTGAATTTAACCATTTACATTGGTCAATTTCATATTCATTTGTATTTTGTTTGAACTATGCAGAAGTAGAAATTAAGAATAATCACTTCCAATTTGATTAGAAAATAGTGATTTATTTAGACCTCGACAACACTGTGAGCTGCTAGGATCCCTAACCTTTTCTTCCATAACTAAACTGAGATTACTCACATCATCCTTTGGAGCGGTGCGATCAGCACCGCTTGTCTCTGCTTCTAGTTCATCATGATGCAGCACCTCAGTAGTCTCCTCACTCTTATTACCGGACAGCATACGTACGTCACGATACATCACAGCCTGGTCATGCAAATAAACATACAAAGAGGTAATTTGGACCACACTTTTTATCCATTTATACTGCTGCCTAAATTGAGCGCATTCTTGGAGCCCCCCAAACTTTTTTAGACAGGCCCAAATCTATTAAGGACCACCCAGCTGCAAGAGAGAGTTGCCACAGTACCCAATCACCCTCTTAGATCACTGCGATTGTTCATACTGGAGTTGGGGCGCCCCTGGACCGGTCTGGGGCATTCACTGGATGGCCCTAACTATTCTTACCCCCTTGTGTATTACCTTTATGATAAAAAATGAGTTCAAAAACAACAATGCCATATTGTGATTACAGTAACCTCAGGGAGATCAGTATCAATACTGATGGGGCTACCCTTGGTAAAAAATACATATTATTATTATCATTATTATTATTATTTAATCAAAAGTGACAAAGTTTGCATTGAGCACACAGACCTCACAAGGGAAAATAACTGACCTTCTTCGCTTTCTTGTCGTGCTGTACCTTCATAATCAAAGGTTTGGGGAGCAACATCCAAGGGATGCATGCAACGCCGATGATGATCAAAAACTTTTGGAGTTCCGGCTGACAGAGTATGGAAGAAAATAAAAATTAAACAACCTCAACTGTATATGGTATATTTAGCTGGCAGGAATTTAAGCTGTTTGTTTTAATTTCAATGAAACTCCTTCCTGCTTTAATATGAACACGTCCACAGAGGGAAAAGAGAGAGACAGACAGACAGACAGAGAGAGAGAGAGAGAAAGAAAAAGAGGGAGAGAGAGAGAAGGAGGGGAGGAAGGGAGAGAGAGGGAGAGAAAAAAAAGAAAGATAAAGCAAGCTTTCTCTGTACGAGATACATCTAGCAAGCTATTTTTGTTGTACTACAATTGTTTGGTAGAATTCAATAAAGCGAGTTCCTTCCTATGTATTTACCAAAGAAGGAGGCAGGAAGGAAGAAAGGAAGGAAGGAAGGAAGAAAGGAAGGAAGGAAGGAAGAAAGGAAGGAAGGAAGGGAGGGAGCAAGAGAGGGAGAAAGAGAGAGGGAGCGAGAGAGGGAGAGAGAGAGAGAGAGAGAGAGAGAGGGCAAGAGAGAGAGACGAAAAGGACTATTGTGTACAAGGTATATCTCATGTTCTGTCTTTGTTGTCGCTATTGACTACCGCATTTGGATGAATGCAATGAAGGCCCTCCAAACCATGTGAAAAACAGTGGCATATTTGGGGGTTAAGATAAAGTTTAGTGCTGGACATGCCATTGCACTATGAAGAATCTGTTTAGAAGTCATCAGAAAGGTTGACTGCGTACATTTTTAACGAATATTTTATACTGTGAGGTTTCTAATCATTAAAATGATAACAGATTTACTCAAGTTTTCTGAAAATCATGCATAGTGAAAAGCACTGTACACAAAAAGAGTACATTTCCTATCATTTTGATGTCTCCGAAACCCTCACAAGCTACACCAATTCTTAAAATCAACCTTACTCACTTGCTTCTACGGTTTCACAATGTAATTACATGACCAGAACTCAACTACATCTTTAAACTTAACTTAAGTTAATATTTTACTCAGCTTAAAGGGTCACTCTTACCCAACTAACATAGCCTTTCAAAACATGAATACACCTCTATTTATTAATATTCCAGCCTCTGATCCTCAGAAAATCTCTAAATTGACATAAAAATGATAATAGCCATCCATTTTTCACAGTTCTCACGCTTGCTGGGCTACGCCCCTCAAAAAAAAGTTAATACAGTCACATGGCTTGATGACGCATTTGATGTCATTGTGGGCATGTTCGATAGTTTGATAATTTCATAATTAGGAATGACTAAATTGCCAGAAACGTCCTAGGATTATCAAGTGCATATTATTTTTCGGATAAACATCCTTTTTTTCAATTAATATCATAGTTTGCCTTTTTAAAGACATTTGAATGCCTAAATCACCCTCCTTTTGTATGCTTGCTTACCTGACCAGGGAACATGACCGGATCGGGTGGAGTCATAAGTCCCATGTTGATCAGGGTCAGGATGAGGCTGGGGGCTGAATGCATGTTCCAAACATCAATGAAGAGCCACTTGTAGAAGATGAGAAACACCAGATAGCCGAAGATGGAGATCATGAAGATCAACTGGGGCAAAAACTCGAACCAGATATTGATCGTCCTCTTGAAGTGACTGGAAGTAAACAAGATGTCATTTAAAGGGATCCCGTAACTTTGTCTTAGATCCCTGAAAAAAATCCTTGATTTAGCTCATGCTGCAATGATAATTATAAACCTTTAGGTACGTCAGGAACCCCATGACTTTTACAAGCCAATCCTCTGTCTGATTATCAAGATATTTATGATTGAAAATCGGAATCAAATTTTGCATTTTCCCCCAATGGTTTTCATTACACTACAGTCTATTGGGGAAAACGAGTATGGTAAAACCGGTCAATCAAGGTTTTTACTTTTTCGAGGCACTTCTTGATCACTTTGAAGCGCAATTTTTTTAGGGCTTCAATATAACACCATATCACAGACACTGATAACACGTAGGGCCGGGCATCTCAGATTTAACATAGTTAAACGATCCCTTTAAGATCCATAACAACTCCATAATTTGATTTTAAAAATGATAGAATGAGCTTATTACATGCATTTTATGTTAAGTAAATGTAGTATCATGGCATGCTTTCAACATGTAAAATTGCTTTGATCCTCCCTCCCCCATCATGATCCCTCTGTGATGATATAGGACCTCATTTCATCCAGTTTGGACTAAGAGCAAAGAAGTTTCTGCCAAACAGCCTGACAACACCTTGTGGTCTAGTGGATGAGTCTCTGGCCTGTGAACCACAAGAAAAGAGGTTCAAGTTTAGAACAGCTAAGCTACACCAGGGGTACTTGTAAAGCCTTGGGGGCAGCATGTGCATCTCTTGAGATGGATATTGTCAAACCACAGCCTTTCACAAATACAGAATGCATTCTCATTATGCAATGCTTCAGATTTGCAAAAGTTCCATGCTGCAAAATGAATAAATCACAACTGATGTACAGTTCAACTGTGAAATTTGCAATATCACAAAGTTGCTGTGAAAATCACTCCCTCGTCAAAGTTTCTGGTTTTAAAGTAGGTGAAAGAGATAAAGATATCTGCTGTTAGATAAGGCATGAACAAAAAAGATGTTGTATTGCCCTTTGCGACGACCCAAAAATCTTGAAATCTATGGTCGGCTTAAAAAAAAAGAAAAATACTGTTTTTTAGAGAAAAAAATGTTTAATGAATAACAAAAATTGTATTAAAGCAGTCAAAACAAAGAACTATCAGCCCAAAGAGGGAGAAAAAAAAATATTTTCGACCTACCAACCGACCCATGTTTTGGCACCTAAAGGGCAATACAAACATCTTTTTTTTTCAGGCCGAACTGGACTCACATGTGGTTTAAGAGACTGAGAACGACTCCAAACAACATTTGACCGATTCCAAAGATGACGGACATCTTCATCTTGAAGGAGTTTAGGAAGTTGATCTTATTGGAGGCCAGCTGCCAAATCTAAAATAATAATAATCATAATACAATAATATGAAGAAACATGAAGTTATTCATATACATTTAGTACATAATATGTCCTTCTGTCAAAGAGGTTGAAAATCATCACTGTTCTTAGTTAGTGCTGTATATTTAATTCAACATTTGACTTTTACTGACCATTTGGCTGAGCTATAAATTACATGCACGCATACATAATTTCTTCGTATGCAGGCAGCTAATACTATGAGCTGCATATTAAAACAACTCTTGGGTGTGCTGCCAGTCAAGGCTTTCAAAAATAATTGGCTTAAAGTAACACTGTCCTACTTGTAGCTACTTGCTCCCTCTATATAGAAAACAATGCCTAATTGGTGACCATTTGTCCTCCTCATGATCCTCTTTTTCTTATGTTAACTGAGAGCTGAGTTGATGAGATAACCACCTGTGCAGTGACCTAGTAGGGTGTTCTAATCCCTCCTATATACTAGTACAGATAAGCTTTAGGGCTGACAGGGAGATAACTTGAACTTAGCCCAAAACCTTAACTGAATACCAAAGTTGGATGAGAATTTTTTTTCTAAGCTGAAAAATTAGTCACATATTTAGTATTGCACCAGATTCTGATATCAAACAAGTGAACATTCTTTGGATCTACTCCAAATGGATAAGGGTCTGGTACTGGAAGTGTAGTCTATGCACCCTGATTCATTTTTTTTTTTCATAGAGCAAATTGCTGTAAGGTTGGATTTCCAAAACATTAGAAGTACATTTCTGATGATATTCATAGATGAAAAAGACTCTGAGCACTTACTGGATCTACTCCAAATGGATAAGGGTCTGCTCCAGCGAATGTAGTCTTTGGATCCAAGACAAGAGAAATGTCTTGTTCCAATAGATGGTCACTGAAACAAAAAAAAACAAAAAAAAATCATAACAGAGTCTAAGCTATGTGTGTGTATGATTAAATATGTCTGGAGACCGACCTTTAAACGTTAAACGTCACCATCCGAAAGACGCGACTCAGTTTCGAACCTGCGTCCTCGGCTGAATCAGTTTGTAACTTCCATTGTTATGTGGATTACAGGCGCATGCCACAACGCCTAGTTGATAACTGCTCCTTATAAAGCACTTTACCAGCCACGACTGACCAAAATGCTTACTTATTATAATTGTTACCCCTGTCATACGATTAAATTGCTGTTCTGCACATGAAAGTGCACATTCTCCACTCTCTGGGGCGCATTCCAGCTAGTCACCCTTGGACAGGCCTGCACAAGTCAACTTAGCACCTGGGTGGAGAGGAGTAATGTAGTTTAATTGCTATGCTCAAGGACATATATGGACATGCCGTGCCAGGGTTTGAACCCGCAACCTCTGCATTTTCAGTACAGTAATTATACCACTTGACTTTGCCACTTACACCTCTCCTACATGTTACTATATATAGTATTGTATATCTCATGACAGTACGTTGTACATTCTTGGTCTAATGACCCAATCAATGTGACTTTATCAAACACCATCACTAAGACTTTCAAGAAACTAACTTGGGACAATTTCAATACCCAATTTAAATAATGCCTACAGAAATCCTGTTTGGATTATGTAACGGGCTGCATCCTTCGAACATTCCATCACGAGATACACAAGGCTATTTAATTTGCCTTAGGTTGACTTCATGAAAGTATTTGCGATCCTTATTTTTATCATTGTTATTAAGTGTGCGCTTGTAAAAATGATGCCTGGCTGGAATGCTCCCCAAGGACTGGAGAATGTGCATACATTGTGTGCGGGAAAAGCCTGAATCGATGACCGTGGTAATAATATATATATCTGTAAAGCGCTTTTCGAGGGCCTTCGGTCCTGAAAAGCACTATACAAGAACTAGCTATTATTATTATTATCATTTATTCGACCATTCATAAAAAAAGCACAAATACAATACCGCATGGCAAGAGACAAGTCATAATAAGAATGAACAAACACATGCAAAGAGATAAGGGAGCAGCAAGTGGGTCAGGGTGCACAAAAGTGAAGTTCAAACTGTTGCCCGGAGGCATGTGCCCCACACATGCTACTCCCAGTACATAATTAGAAATTATATACATCATGTTATCAAATATGCAATTTTTTATTATAATACTCACGAATAACCTGCAGCAGTCACATTCCAGGTGGATCCAAAAATGTTGAATGATTTGGAGAAGCAGTCGTTGTAGACAAAGCCAGTGTAGATGGAGAAGAAGCCCATCATCATCAGTACGTACCTTCCACCATACACCGTGCCAAACATCTACAAAGAAAGTATAAATGATTAGCTAGTACATCTCTAAAAGGGCTACAATCCAAATGATACAACTGCTCATAGTAAGGGGGTGGACCCAGGTAAAAAAAAGGAGATTTTTTGTGAAAAAATGTCATCTAACAACATTCCCCCCTTTAGAGTAAGAAAATGGGGGAAAAAGGGAAAAATCAGAAAGAAAAAAAACTAGATGGAACTTTGACTGCGCGCAGTCGAAAATGATGCCTCCGTCATAGAGCAATTTTACAAACCAAAACAGAAGAAATTTTTCAAATTCAAGTTCATTTGTAATCCATTAACAGGTTTTCAGAATATCGTGATTACATATACATATACATACATATTACATATACATATATGACCCTTTGATATTTGACCTCATGACCCTAAAATCTACTCAGTTCATTGGCTCTGCAAGATATCCAGAGTTAAATAGTAATCCATCTGTCAGTTCTAATGAGAATGCATTCACAAGCTATTTTTGCACACATAATGAGCCAATGACCTTTGACCTTTGACCTNGCTATATAAGAACTAGCTATTATTATTAATATTATCATTTATTCGACCATTCATAAAAAAAGCACAAATACAATACAGCATGGCAAGAGACAAGTCATAATAAGAATGAACAAACACATGCAAAGAGATAAGGGAGCAGCAAGTGGGTCAGGGTGCACAAAGGTGAAGTTCAAACTGTTGCCCGAAGGCATGTGCCCCCACACATGCTACTCCCAGTACATAATTAGAAATTATATACATCATGTTATCAAATATGCAATTTTTTATTATAATACTCACGAATAACCTGCAGCAGTCACATTCCAGGTGGATCCAAAAATGTTGAATGATTTGGAGAAGCAGTCGTTGTAGACAAAGCCGGTGTAGATGGAGAAGAAGCCCATCATCATCAGTACGTACCTTCCACCATACACCGTGCCAAACATCTACAAAGAAAGTAAAAATGATTAGCTAGTACATCTCTAAAAGGGCTACTATCCAAATGATACAACTGCTCATAGTAAGGGGGTGGACCCAGGGGAAAAAAAAAAAAGAAAGAAGATTTTTGGTGAAAAAATGTCATCTAACAACATTCCCCCCTTTAGAGTAAGAAAATGGGGAAAAAAGGAAACACCCCCCCGGGACTTGAAGCATCGTCCTAAAGATCGCACTTACGGTCTCTACGCCTGGGGTTAAATACATTAAAAAACCATCTCAAAGACATAATCCTAACTCTAACAGGACAAAGGATAGATGACACAAGGGACTTGAAGACATCACCCCAAAGGTCACACTCACCTCATGGTTGGCTAGGGAGGCATGGAGTTGTTTCTCCCTCACCACCAGCCACAGTCCAAAGAGGAACATGATCAAGCCGTGACCGAGATCACCAAACATGATGGAGAAGAGGAACGGGTAGGTGATGATGGTGAAAGGAGCTGCAGACAGAAGTAAAAAAAAAGAACCATGTATTAACATTTGTTTACACATATCACCATTTTTAATGCATACCTGACCTCAAATTTGTCTATGTTATGACACACAGATAAGTGGGTATGCGTAGAACCATCGTTGCACACAGTTACTACTTTCTTGGTTAAAAAATATTTTAAAAGGTACATATGTTTAGAAATGATAAAATGATGTGTACATGTGGAAAAGGAGAAAGTGTACAGATTTTTGACACATATCCAAAGACATCAAAAGATATTCTTTATTGCGCATTACAATCATACTTGATTTTCTGTTCATTTATCCCTACTTTTGTTGATTTTTACAAGCTTTAACGATAAGCAAACAAGAACGTGTGAAATTAACAAAAGCATTTTAAAGCCCTTCCTCGGGCCTACATTCTTGATGGGCCTACAAATAATAATGGGACACGTTCAGATTCTCACAATTTCTTAATGCAGCCCTGTTAACATTTGACATAATTGGCCACCTTTAAAGCACCAGTGGCAATATAAAATGACTGAATAGTAATGCACTTAGTATATTGTGTAATAGTAGACTTAGGTCGTATATTATGGCCTATTTTTTTTATTTATTTATTTATTTATTTATTTATTTTTATTTATTTTTTTTTTGGGGGGGGGCGGTTCAATAGATCATATGTGAATGATGCTCATTGTTTGTCTGACCTGGATTGACCTCTCCATAGGTGCAAACACCGTAGGCATCGACCAGACTCTGGAAGCAGGAGGTGAACTTGTTGACCTTGTTATACGTCGGTGGGTCTTCACTGGTCTCCATGCGATTCAGAATGGACGGAACCGAGGAGCCACTTCTCTCCTACATTTCAAACAAATGGTACAAATGTTGTTTAAAATGGGGGTCATAAAATGATGATAATAATAATAATAGCTCATATTTATAATGCGCCTAATACTTTGTTTCTTGACACAGTACCGGTACATATCATTACCCTGGTCATAGGATTCAGGCTTACCCGCAACTCAATGTATGCAAATTTCCACTCCCTGGGGAGCATTCATATATCGGAGCGGAACTCTTCAATGCTGTGAATTTGAAGGGAAATCGCACTGGTAAAGGTTCACAACAGGGTCAAACCAAATCGCTGTAACAACGAGACAGCGAATGGTGTGGCACAATGAAAATAGTTATGTCGAAACCTAAAATAAATTGATCATGATTTCATCAGCTGAGATCCAAACAGATGTTAAATCATAATTCTATGCAAAGATAATACATGAACCTGCCTCGCTATTTGCAGACGATATGATTATCATCTAAATTTCCTAATAACACAAGCAATGCCTAAAAGCTATAGAATGGATTATAATGGACCCAGAGAATGTAAAATTTAAATCATTCTGTCCAACGCTTTCCTCAGCAAACTTGCTTCCCAAAGCATGTCAGTATGCATATCAGCATCAATGAAGTACATTCTTAGTGATCACTTAAAAAATGAGTGATTAAGAACAAGGAAACAACAAGATTGCTAAGCATATTGGCCAACATTTCTTTAATCCCAAATGTTAGAAAAATATGCAATGTTGAAAGAAGGGCAGAGTCTCTTCCATTATTTCCTTCTCCTTCTGGGGGTGTTTTACAAAGATCCTAACTCCAACTTAACTCTAAATATTATGGAGAGCCATTTATAGCCTTAAAATAAAATATCTTCAAGAGCAAAAATTCAAATATTTAAAACTTTTTATAAATTCCACATTAAGAACATGAAATCTCCTTGATAATAGAAAATTTGAATGATTTAAATCAACATTTTATGCACTTTAAAATAACTTTTACAAAATATTTTCAATGACGCTAACGGCTTTCCATGACTGTAAAGTCCAACTTAGAGATAAGTTCAACTTAGGATCTTTGTGAAATACCCCCTGTATTCTGTTCTGTAGATTACATAGAGAAATGCAATCATGCCTTTGTGTTATGCACTATACAAAAACATTTAATTATCATTATTATGCCTGATGCCTTGCATATTCAATGTATTGTCAAGATGTGTACTACTCACAGTGCCTCGTCTGAGGGCCATCTGGATCTTGTCTAAGTCAGTGATTGGACACCAGCATTCAGCAATGAGGCACTTCTGGGTCACGTCCAGGTTGAAGAGATTGAGGGTGTGATAGATGGCCTTGAGCTTGCGTACCTTGATGAACCACACCCGGACGTTCTTGGCAGCTGAGACCAGGACCCGATGACGATGCTCCTCGGTCTGGCTGAGGACCTGTAGAGGAACATCAGCATTAGAAGATATGAGGTGGTGTTGACTCTTCTTATTTAATTTTTAAATTTTTTATTATTAACATTTATTTCCTTCTCAACAGTACAGTATGAAACACAATGTATATATACATGATATATGTAACAATTATTTCAACATAGAGTATGCAGTAAATAATTCAGATACGGAAGGAGACGAAAACCCTGAGAGCATAGCTTGAGTTGGGAACGCCCATAATACATTAACACAGTTACTGAGAGAGATTTTATAGATATTAATATGAAAATTACATTATATCTTTCACAACTAGTGGCAGTTTTGAACCACCCTTGTTTCATATTTATGACAAATAACACTTTTACATGCAAATACCCTCCCCAAAAAACAATAAACAAACAAATTTTCAACTTAAAATTCATCCTAGGTCCATGATGAGAGGTAGAAATCATGGAATAAAATTTCATCGGGATGAATATTGAAGAAAAAAAAGAAAACAAAGAAAGATTGAAAAATGATCTTAAAGTATATTATCATGGAATAAGACTGCAGCAGAAGGACCAAGACTTCCGAACCTTGACAATAAGGATGCTAAAGACTGGACTGCAGGGAAAGAAGGCTATTTTAGAATAATTTTTACATCCAGTCCCAAGGTATGGGATGGATGATGAATGGAAATGATGATCATGACCATGATGTAAAGGATTATGATTATGAGGATAATGATGATGAGGAGGACAATAACGATGATGATGAAAATGATAATGATGATGTTCATCATGGTGAAGATGCAGACCTGCCAACCTCTGGAATTCTAAAACTGTATTCTTTAATGTCAAAAGTTGTATTTTACAGAAAAAAATTGGATTTACAACAAAAAAACGGACTAATATGCGGATCAATGCCTCTTACAGAGCTGCAAACCCCAATTGAACAAAATCCTATTCTTTTTCTCCCCAAATCCTATTTTTGATCTATAAATACTCTTGCCAATGAAAATAGCACAAACACGTAAAATCAAAATAATTTGTTGTTGTTGTTGTTTGTTTGTTGGACAATCATATTTTATTGAGGAAAATCGTCTTATTTACATCTTAAAATCGTCTGGTTGGCAGGTCTGAAAATGATGATGATAATGAGGATGATTTCCTAGATGACTATGATGATGATAATGGGGATGATGACAATGACGATGACTCAAGAGCTCTACTACTCACCACTTGTAGATCCTCTATCCTAGTCATGACTCCAATGGCTGTCTCCCTTCGCTCTGCCTGAGTCTCATGGCAAGGGTATAGAGTTGCACGGAACCTGTCAACAAAACCATAGAATTATGAAGGCTAGGAAAATCCCTGGAAAGAACATAGAACTCTTTTGTGGTACTCCTTCCTTAGGGAACTGAAATCAGCATCCAGAGGTGTCACATTCTTATTTGTTTACAGAAATAGATTTTATTTCCTTCTTCAGTATTTCAGAGTCCATCATAACATTTTCCTGCTCATAACTCATGGTATTTTATATGTTTCAGAGTATAACCATTCATATTTAAATATAATCTACATTCTAATAAAATCTAGTCATGAACAAGATATCATTTCAGTAAAAAATATTTCTGCATTACTCTCAAACTATTGCTGTAAGGAAAATGATCTGGGGAAAGGGATTTTCCGTATCTACTGCATTCTTTATTAAGTCCTTTGAAATATTCAGTAGCTCCACGCTAGTGCACAGGTAATGATAAGACTATGAAATTCTCGAGAATTCTAAGAATGATTATAAATCAGTTTACCCTTCACATATCTTCTTGACCCTGCTTTTGAGTTGGTCCCCCTGAAAGAAGATGATGAAGACGGACTTCTGGACTTCATCTCCCTGCAAAGAGGTTATAGGAAGAGGAAGAAAAGGACTCCAATCAAACAGAATGTAAACATTAGGGACTTTTAGATTTGCGTGGACTGATACGTGTGACGTCCATTCAAGGCATTGCATTAAAAGGAAGTCGACCTTAGCAATCCTCATTGTCTTCGTGCGTATCTAAAAGTACCTATTTATCAAACCTGTCTAAACCACTAGGTAATGCCTTCCCATCAACATGATTTCTGTCTTTTAAAGATAAACTTGAGTTTGGTAATGATGGAAAATAAATTCTCACAGAATCCAACTAAACTCACACTGAATGTTCAAGATTACAAATAAATGACATGTGCCAAATGATTTTGGTAAAAAATATATAGGGGCTGCTATCTCATCACCTTAGCTCTCAATTAACATAATAAAAAGAGGATCATGGGGGACCAATGGTCGCTGATTAGGCATTGTTTTCTATATAGAGGAAGCAAGTAGCTACAAGTAGTACAATGGGGCTTTAATTGATAAATGTGGTCCCTATAGCCTTCAACAATAAGAATGACGGTGATCTTTGACTCACGGTGCTTGGATCCTCTAGGGCAGTATCTATCTCAGCTTGACGGAGGAACACGTTGCCACGGCAAACACGCCACAGCATCTGCTCAAAAGCAGGGATGCGTTCTCGCTGGATCACCCCAGCAACAAATCTGAAAAAAGAACAAACAAAAATTAGCACAAGCCACATTTGTGTACATATTGCACTCCCCATAGCCCCTAACCCTACATGTATGGCTGTAAGTAATTTACCCCTATAAATGAAAACAGACCTACTATCACAAAATAATCATATGAATATTGGTCAATAGCCACCTTAAATGCTATTCTTTTTAAAATCTTACAATCCTAATTACAATGCAATGAATATGTTCTGGTGCATAAAGTCATGAAGTATGTGTTTATGTAGCCTCTTGTCGATGCCCTTGCGATGTTTGAGTCTCTAAATTCTGGCGAGCGAAGCGAGTCAGAGAAACCGAGGCGCTTGCGCCGAGGGCCTCTTGACAAGTGATCTGAATTATATATTCATGAGACCCGATTTCCTACTGAATTATGCATGTTTAGATAACAGCGATTGTGTGTCTGTACGTGTGTGTACGGGATTGCCAAACTAGGCTGGGCTGCAAGCACAGACCCTAGTTTGACACTTTATCAAAAAATCATTGTGCCTTGGGAGAAGCCTAGCCCAGCTACCTACTGGTACATACTGGTTGTACCAATATAGGTCAGGAGAAGCTATAGTACATGGCCTATGGTAGTCTTATGGTGCAGACTCTCTTTTACGACCGACCAGGGTTTGTGCTTGCAGACTACAACTAGGTGGCCAGTCTCGTTCTCACGGAGGGAATTCGCACAGAGCGGTAGATATTACGTCATAGTAGCTCTCTCTGATTGGATGACTTTCACCGACTTCTCTTGGGTCGGAATATTCGCCAAACAATGAAAAACATAAGAAATTCAGATCACTTGTCAAGAGGCCCTCGGCGCAAGCGCCTCGGTTTCTCTGACT
>BEXV01000465.1:172244-182344 GCA_003118195.1 Hemicentrotus pulcherrimus | reverse complement strand
GGGGGGGGGGGAGGGGAATATGAAACGATGAGGAGGTGATGGGGGAATTAGACTCAGGATCTAATCGAGAGAAATCTGACTCACCCTATCGAGAGCATCACAGGCCTCACTGCTTATACTAGAAGGTAGAACGTATTTCTTGGCAAGAACTCTACTATACATAGTGTAATGTGTTTTAGCGCCATCTATAGGGTAACCACCAGTCAGGAGTGTGTACATGATGATACCTAATGACCACCAGTCAACGGCATGTGTGTAGTTCTCCTCGTTTAAGATCTCAGGAGCTGGAGAAGATATCAAAAACAAAAACAAAGATGAATATAAATGAAAAGACAAACGTTAGAATGATTAATTTACAAATACTTAAAAGTCATGGCACAGGTATTTCACACACTCTGATACTCAAGCCAAGATTTCTGGAATTCATTAAACAGACATAAGAATATACATGAGATTAATTCAACTTTGAAGAGGTAACATTTCCTTTTTTAATATGATCATTGATCTGTGGAAGAAAAAACCAGTGTAAGAACATTCCCTTAACCCTTCTCTGCCCTACCAACATTAACAAGAGGGCACCCATGACAATGTTAATTTGAAAGCTTGCCACCATGCATTACACATTCACATTTGAAATTGGAATAATTTAGGAATCAAAATTTCAGGTTTCAATGACAATGTTCTTTATTGTGTTTATTAGATTAAATTGGAATATTAGACACAATACCTCATCTAATCTCTTTTATCTCTAGCCTTGCATTACACCCTTTTTCCTTTCTAACATGAAGCGTTTCTTTGAAATCTAAAGCCACTATTTGGTCACACGTTCGCAACATACTAGGGTTTCAGGTTTCCCAAGGGCTTAGAAACTATTATTACCATGTACAGGCAGACAGCCAAGACATGGAGCTTATTTAATCAACACTGGGAAACAGTACACCATGGTATGATCAGAGCAACCATTTGATAGCACCTAACACCTGGCAAGGGTTCAAACCCCAGACTGACACAACAGCGCCTGCTGGAAATGCAAAAAGGCCATCCAACACTCAAAGAATTATACTTGCTAAATACTTAAAATACAATTAACAACTGGCAATAACAGTTGAGTGTACAATTGAATCAGTATGTGTATGCTTTGAATATGCTCCTTAATATTCAATTAAAGACAATAGTGAAGAAAAAAGAAGTGATTACTATGGAACATACAACGATTTTGCTGTAGATAACATCAAAAGAGCTCTAGAACATTTTTTTTGGTAAAGATCTAGGGGAAGCAGTGATGAAAACATGATATCCAACTTAAATCTGACTTTCATGAGAGTATATTACTCTTAGCCTGGAGAGATATAACATTACCTGTAACCTATTACATCCAATTAGATTTGGGAATAACACACATCTTCCATAGACCCCTAGCTCAATCAAATCATCCCATGCTTAGTATTTAATGAGTTNTTCAGGCGTCTTTTTTATAATAAAAAGAACACAAACTTGGAAGACTTTCGTCAAACTTGATATGAGATGGTTGGTGTGAATGCTCCTTTTGAGGCCGACCAAAAAATTTTGAGAATAAGGACTTGTGTGAGTGACTCCCGACGCTCATGTTACTCTTGGCCTGGAGAGATATTACATATTAATGGGAATGCATGCTCACTTAACAGCAAGAATGTTTTCCACCATGATGAAAGGTAACATTAAACCCTCCCCTTGGGTACAGAGTGATTGTGATTTTAAAGTTTAAAGGTAATGTGTGGATTTATGCATCTGAAGATCTTGCGTCAACTGATCATTTTTTTAAAGGTATTCTCTAACTTACTTTTGAAAATACATGATTAAAAAGTCAAGCAATTGGAATCAATATTATGGGAAGTGACAAAGGTATGAAATTCCTTGGAAATTATTTTTCAACTCTGTGATATCAATGAATTTAAATTAATTTTTTTAATTTTTACAGTAATAATTATTAATTTTGTTCATATTCTTAAAATTGTCTGTACTTATTTTCTCGCGTTTCATGATGAATTGATTTCAAAACAATTCAACCATTTTCTCAATCATTTAACAATAATAAATATCACCTTAAAAGGATGATCCGAAAAGCTTTGCATCACATATCAATTTTGAAAATCATAGCTGCAATGTAAGAAATTGTAAGATGGAGTTCTAGAAGAACAGAATTTGCCTTTTAGCTGCGAATATAATGCCTAACATTTAAATACCAGTACCATGTCAGCATAAAGAGATTTAGATTTTAGGTCCAAATGCAATGTACAATATTGCAATCTAAGATGAATAACAGTAGAGAAGGGTTGAAATAGAAGCACATGGAAGAAAGTGGGAAAGAGCACTGAGATTAGGGAGATGAAAACTATAGATGAGAGACAGAGAGAGAAAAAGAGAAAGAGAAAGAGAGAAATAGGAGAGAGAGAGAGAGAGAGAGAGAGAGAGAGAGAGAGAGAAGGAAGGACATTAAGGAGACTTGCTGAGTGAATAAATGAAATTTAGAGAGATCTGCAAATATTGTTCCCTTTGGTGAATATTTACAACTGTACTATCCAGGTCAAATGCATTAGCTAATCAATCTGGTGGGACACACAACATAATGAATTCAACAATATGCTGCTCCTCTCTCACAAGTTCAGGCATGTATTTGAGTTTGCAATCAATAATCTATTAGCTGATGACCATTTCCAAATATCTGCATTGATCAAAAGACATGAATGTTATCATACCAAACAAGGATCAACATTAATTTAAATACTTTATTGCCTGGCCCCACTTTTCAGTGCGCAACTTTTTTTGCATGTTTTGGAATTTGTCTCGTCAGACAATTTAAAGGTTAAATAAATGTTCAACAATCAAGATTAATTTCTTAGATTTCTACTCTGGGAAGAGTTTCATTTACCAGAAGTAAGAAATACATTTCAAAACAATTGAGTACATGGAACAAAAGGAGAATGATTTTTAAAATATTTTTTTTTGGACAAATTTCATCAGAAGATCTCAAAAATACCTACAATAAATAATCCAATTTATGATCAGCACATCAAGTAAAAGTAACTTCTTCAATATCTCAGAATAGTTTCATCTACCAGAGCTGAAGATTTCCTTTAAAATGGCATGACGAGAAATGAATCACAGCACCTGCACACACAGACCATAGTCATCATCTCAAGATGAATCATGCAGCAGTGATAATTGGATTGCATCACCTATCATGTATCATGTGTTCCTATAATAGATAGCTTAAGTTTTGGGGATCAAAATGCGATAATCGAATTGCATCCTAAGGAGGTATGCTGTGACCATGCACTTTTGTGTTCATACAATGATTAGGTATCGTTCTAGCATTGATCATTACAAGAAATCGGATTGTATCATCTGTATAATGGGTATGCACAACATGTACGTTGCAAAATATGAATACCCATGTGTTAAAGCTGATCTGAAATGTCAACGATCCCACATTCTCTGGTTGCTTATCATTTTTTTTCTTCAAATTCCACCAATCTGTTTCACTGATTGTTCTGCTTTATTTCAAAGCAGCAAACTAACACAGCTGGAATTCCTCTCCATGTAACATTCCTAAACAGCTTAATGATATATAGAATCTCCAAGCAGACATACCATCTCTTCTCATATCATTCATTTAACAAAAAAAGAAAGTGCTCCATATTCTGTCATGAACCAGAGATAAAGGCCTGAGGTTGAAATAATGATTGAAGTACACCGGGGGAAACAGTCAAAGAACATTGAAGGAAACATTCATCTACTTTGCGTGAAAATGTCTGTCACTTCAGAGACTCCTGATCAATTTAAAAACATTCAGAGCGTCAGAGAATGTCTTTTCTATCACCCATTAAAGCGTACCTCTACTCTATCATGATTCAGAGATAACAGTCTGATGGTGAAATAATGATCCAATTGAACCTGGGAAATTTTGACAGAACATTAAAGGTAATATCTCAACATCTTTTAGTGAAAGTTTAAAGCAGTTGTTACACTGTGTATAGATTTATCTTGAGGTATTTCTTAAAGCGTTTCAAGACATTTACAGTCTAAATTAGTATAGTTCAGTGTTTATCTCTGACCATGATTGGCAAGATAATGTGCAAATCAAAAATACAAGTCAAATACATGTATATCCCTTTAAAGAAAGAAAAATTGTAGAAAATTATGGTAATTATGGTCTTTCTGTGTTACCTGAACAATTTTTAAGCATAGGAAAAAGCAAGCATGTCCATCTAGAGATCTACAAATAACATTGCCAGGTTTTTCTATGAGAGTTTCCCACAATACAACCATTTTTATTTTCAATTGAAGAATGATTTGTTACACAATACTTTTAAATTAAAATAAAAGCTTGCCATTGTTACAATGGATGATTGTATCACCATTGAGTTCTCTCTCTCTCTTTCTTCCTTTATGTGTGTGTGTGTGTGTGTGTGTTTCTCTCTCTCTCTCTCTCTGTCTCTCTGTCTCTCTCCTGTCTCTCATCTCTCTCTCTCTCTCTCACTCTCTCTCTCTCTCTCTCTCCCTCCCTCTCTCTCTCCCTCTCACCAGCATCCACAGACAAGATAATCCAGGCCCAAGGCCTGTAAGTAGTATGATACATTAGCTGATTGCCAGGGGATATATGAAACATTAATGCATGGACTAAGTAATAGCAGCTGCTACTAAAAGGTGTATCTATCTAAAGTGGCAAGGACGTTCAGAAAGGTAGGAAGATCGACAGGAAGAGAAGATGATTTGATGGAAAGAAACATTCTAAAGATGCCTTTTTTTCATCTTGTAAAAGAACTTTTCTTTTTATTCTCAAGCTTTTATTGCTATTACTACATCTCCTACTACCGCCACTAGCTCCCATCTATACCATCCCTTTCAACCCACCAAGCCCCTCACTCTCCCTCTACTTGACTTTACACAAAGATCCTTGTCACAAATGTATCTATCTGCTGTAGGGCTTTTTCACTTCCAAACCTCTCTCTTTTAAAAGAAGAAGAAAAAACTAAAGGACAAATGTTCTGTCAGTAAGGAATCAATTTGATGGATGAACAGCATCCTGGGAAATAGCCTTGTCATTATTGATTAACCCTTTCAATACTGCCATAGCATTTTATGTTGTATAGATCCTTATAATGTGTTACAAGAAGAAGATTCAAGAATGACAAGATTAAACCTTGGATTTTTATCCTTTTATATGATGCAGAATGTTACGACTAACCTATACTCTATTACAGATCTTAAGAAAGAGGTTTTGAGTGAATTGTAAATCGACAAGTCATGATTTCACAATATTCATCAAATCAAAAGTATGTCACATTAATTTGACATATCCCTAACATTACTCCACTAATGTCTTGTAAAAATGCTATGTCATTTTCATGTTACCCAGAAGAGCTTTATTCCCTCTTGGGTATTAACATTCATCATGAGTCTTTCAAGAGCTGAGGATAAAAATAATAATAATACATAACATTTAATACTGATGTTTCTAAGCGCACAGTGTTCTGATTAAGAGAAGACTATAACCCGTTGAATTAAATTAGAAGAAAAAGCAAAAATACAAAAGTAACATAGACAAAGGTAAGAAAAACAGTGGCAATCAACTAAATAAAGACAAATATGGTGTGCGGCCCTCTGAGGAGAGGGTGGAGGGTATTTCTTGTAACCAAAGGACTGGACAGGAAGAAAGCCAATATCTATGTCACACTTTCTTCTTGCCCTGCAGATGATATTCTCCACATCTTGTTAATTTGTAAGATAAGCTCAGACCATGAATAGTTTGTCTTTCTGGCTTTACGTCTATTTTCCTGTTTCTATTACCATCTTCTTGATACTTCTATTCTTTATTCTCTGTTTCTCTTTGATGCTCTCACCTTTCACAACTATTCCTTTCCATCTCACATATATCTTATCTTATACTCACATCCCCCTTCCTCCATCTTATGACTCCATCTCCCTCTTTTCATCTTTTTTTCTTTCCTTTATTCAATACCCCTCATGTATCTCTGTCATTCTTTGGCTCATTCTCTTTTTCCATATTTCTCTCCTTCCCTCCTTTCCCCCTCCCCTCCTTTCCCCCTCCCCCGAGAGTGAAACCACTCTCTGCTACTTTGTATCACTCAAGTGAAGAATGGCTGTATGATACTCACAAAATACATTTAGGCATACCTAAAAAACAACCTACCCATGTACTGTAATGTGCCACATATCGTTGATGCCCGGTTTCCTTTCTTCATCCATTTTGAAAGGCCAAAGTCGGTCAGTTTGATGTGTCCCTCTTGGTCCAGCAGAATGTTCTCCATCTGACCAAACAAAACACACCAGAAAATGAGTTAGACTGACTTTGTTGTTTTTACTACAGTTCTTTTGATGCAAGAGCTACATTAAATTCTCTCCTCTCCAATGTTTTAACANTCCTGATCTTAAACCTGCAGTGACTGTAAAATTCCTTGATGACCAAGCTCATAGAAACTTCACCTAATGTGGTGGTGCCGGACACATCACCAGACTATGGATCACCTGGTTCACGATTCCAGTCCAGCCGTGGCACTAATGTCCTTTGGCATGACATTAACATTAGCTACACTCTACCCAGGTGAGGTATATGGGTACTTGGCAGAAATTAATTTATTGAAATATTGGAGTGCCAAAAATGGCAGCCATGCTAAAGCCATGGTAACAATTGAGGAGCACCAGAGGGGTATTTCACAAAGATTTCAAGTCAAACTTAACTCTAAATTGGACTTAAAAATTAAGGAGGCCATTTGTAGCCTTAAAATAAAATATATTCATAAGCGAAAATTGAAGTATTGTAAACTTTTCATAAATTAAACTTCAAAAATATGAAATCTCCTTGATAAAGGAAAATATGAATGATTTGAATCAACATTTTATACATTTTGAAATAACTTTTACTAAATATTTTCATAGATGCTAATGGCTTTCTATAATTGTTAAGTCCAACTTAGAGACAAGTTCAACTTAGGATCTTTGTGAAACACCCCCCTGGAGTGCGAAATCTAAAAGACATGACTACTATACAAGAACCCAAACTTATTATCATTATCAATGGACATAAAACGAAAGTGAAATAGTTACAAGGATACCAAAAAGGCTACCTTCAGGTCTCTGTATATGACACCAGCATTCTGTAGGTAGTCTAGCGCCATCGAGAGTTCCGCAATGAAGATACAGACAGCCATCTCAGTGAAGACTCCTTCTAAGCTCCATAGTGTGTAGAGGTCACCATGGGTTGCAAACTCCATCACTGCAAGACAACATATGCAAACAGAATATATATCAAAGGGATTGGGTAACATTGTCTCAGATTATGAAACAAAATCCTGGATTTAGCTTAAGTTGCAATGATAATTATAAACCTTTAGGTCAGTCAGGAACCCAATGACTTTTACAAGCCAATCGCCTGTTTGATTATCAAGATATTTATGATTGGAAATAGAACAGTTTTCATAACACTTTTCATAACACTACAGTCTATTGGGGAAAATGAGTGAGGAAAACCGGTCACTCAAAGATTTTAAGTTTTTTTGAGGCACTTCTTGATCATTTTTTTTAGGGCTTCAATATCACAACTTATCGCAGACACTGATAACATGTTGGGCCATGCATCTCAGATTTAACATTGTTAAATAATGCCTTTAATGGTTTCACTCTTAAACTATGTAAACAAAAGTAACACAACTGGAAGAAGAAAAACCTTCAAAATGAAAAAATTTTGCCTCTAAATAAATTGAAATTGAGGAAGAAGAAGAAAAAAAGGCCCTTAACAATACTCTCTTATCTGTGTGTTATAAGTTACAGGATTGTGAAGCACAAAATATCCTGTAACGTCTCCTCTGCTTCGTGGAGAAACTTGCTCTCCTGCATGTGCTATCAAAGTCCAATATATTACGGAACTCTATATATTTTTGTTTTGTTTTGTATTTATGTAAGCATCTGCATTCTGTTTACCTATATGTAAGTTGATTTTGCTCTGCCATGACTTGTATATCTGGATGATAAAAGGATGATGTCCAACCATGGCCTAGAGAAACAAGCAAACAAGATAAAAAGAAAAAAAATGTTTAAAATGAAAGACTGCAATCTAATGAAGATGAACAAGTGAGGAAGGTGACAAAAACAAGCAGTTAGAAATGAAATAACAATCTGACATCTGAAGGAAAAAAAAAAGCTTTGTGAGATCGCCACCAAGAATACATGTTTGTCTATTTTAATGATTAAGCACAAGACAAATCTGAAATGGAAAGGATGTTCCTATAAAATACATTTACTTTATCTACAAACACACTCCCAGGAGAACTTCTCTTCAAAATAAGCCATGTATCATCACAATTTGTCAGGTGTTCTCTTTGGCTTTCTTGGTTTGTAAATGCAGGCCACCATGTTAGACCACAAATCTGCTAATTGGTGGAACATGACCTTTGATGTGCAAATTTTGTTCACCGCAACATTGGTTTAAGCTCGTCTTTACAAGTACATTCTGAGAGCTCTCACACGTTTGAATCTATACAGTCTAAACTTGATGATGCTTGAAAGAGGAGGGTGGGGGTGGGGAAGAAAAGAAAAAATATGCAATGTCTATGACCCCATTCTTTGCATTCACAGAAACAACCCTCAAATCAATTCTAATTTTATTAGAGATCTCAAACTCTCTTTATTCAAGATATTTTAAGAAGGGGACATATATGTAATATCTACATTTTTATTCTTTGTATTTGCAACTGCCACTCTCAAATCCATTCTGATCATATTGTTGAGTCAATCATGATGTTGAATATATGCAGTCAATAAACTTATTAACAGCATGTAGAAAAGACAAGAAAATGATAGAGTCAACAAAAATACTGTATACTAGATAAGAAGTTACACAATTTTTGAGAACTTCTGCCAGCTTCTCTCCCATCATTGGAACATCGTAAAACAACCCTTTAATATCCATGGAAACTAATTCATCCAGATATAATGGATTAAAAAGGGGCAACATTTTTCAAAACTATAGTCCCTACACCTTCAATGGTTTGCACTTGTGTTCTTTCATCTTCAATCTTGACCCCTTATTTATTCTACCACACTCTTCCCGAGCCAAATTAATTGATTTTCCCCTCTATCTCTCTATTTCTAGCTCTCTAATTTTTCCTAGGGTGCATATTGCATGTGATTGATCATGGCTGATTAGAGACCATGGCAGGTAGGGGTCTGATCTTAGGTGATGGTGTGAGAGCAGCAACGTCTTTCTCTCTTCTTCTGCCAGGGGAGGGATGCAAATCAAAGAGAGCAGACTGTCTACAGTCTGTCTACTGTCTATATGCTCTACAGGTGTGGTGAATCCCAGACCTCCGTATAGATACTTGATTCTTATATTATCCAAAGCCATTCATAAATAGCACAACAGGAATCTTCAGCATAGAAACCACAAACAAAAATAAACACAAGCTGAATAAAAGTAAATCATGTTAGAAAGTGCGTTTTGGTTTACAATGATTCCATGTTTACACAGCTTGTCAAAATTTCTTCTTCATTTTAAAAACACTTTTTTTTTATAGTCTTAAAATATGCTATATTTGAAGAAAAAAAATTAAAGGAGTGATGCTTAGAGCTTCTTTACAGCAATGGTTTTGTGAGATATTTTTTGTTTTAATGCAACATATAAAAGAATAATATTTCAGAATTGCTCACTTCCAAAAACTAACGTTTAATTTGATCAAGTAGATCTGTATTTTCTCTCATCCACTTTCCTCCAATACCCCACACCTCCTCCCCCCCCCCATGTCTCTCTCTATCTCTGTCCCTCTCTGTCTCTCTTATGTTGGACTGTTTTCCTATTTGAAGAGTTTCATTCCAAAAGGAGCAAAATCCATTTTTGTAACTTCAGAGAAAAAAGAAATTTTTTTCAGATTTTGTACAGGCGTCTATGGAAAAGTGATATTAGTACGGTAGGTGCATTTTTTCGTAATCGCTCCCAAAATTTAGGTATATAATTTTTTTGAAAGAAGGGTACCTAAGTGACCAATATTCTGATATAAATAACTCAATTTTCATCAAAAGTGGATTAGCTCCTTTTGGGATTTCTT
>BEXV01000465.1:158845-169577 GCA_003118195.1 Hemicentrotus pulcherrimus | reverse complement strand
CTTCCCCTTCTCCTTCTCCTTCTCCTTCTCCTTCTCCTTCTCCTTCTCCTTCTCCTTCTCCTTCTCCTTCTCCTTCTCCTTCTCCTTCTCCTAACCTTCTCCTTCTCCATCTCCATCTCCTTTCTCTCTTCAATTTCAGTCAGGCCAGGGGATAGGGTATAAGTAGACAGCGAGATTAAAATCATTTGTTGGGAGGTGGACAAATATTTGTTGGGATGATGCGGTCTAGTAATGCGATACTCTTGAAAGATGGGCATAAGAAACTGGGTCCCAACATTGTCGTCACTCGCCAGATGAAGCAGCAAGTCTTTCTGAACATCGGTGGATTCATCCGTTGTCATGGTACCCTCTCAGACTTATTAATAGGGTTGTGTTCTCACGGACAGCATTCTGTTTCAATCTGCCATCATCAAAGCAAAATCAATTTTGTACCACAAAGAAAGACACTGCTGGAGCATTGTGGCTCAGTGGTTCATCCAGTGACTCTAAATCAAGAGGTTCAGGGTTCAAAGCTCTGCCTGTGGAGCATGCCCCACCAGCACATTCACAAGCTACCTCTCGCAAATCTGAAGATCACATCTTTCATTCCAGAAACAGTTGTGATCCAGCCTTGCAATTAATCAACCAAGATTTGAGGATGCAATGAGGACAATTGAATCCTAATGATAGATCTCTATCCTAAACAAACCAATGCAATTTCTTGACTACATTCGTCAAATTCTCCAACAACAACAACAAAAACCTTCATGTCATCTTCAGTTCTGGTAAATAAATTGCATTTTACAAAAATCATTTGATGGATGTCAAAAGAATATAACTACTAAAAAAAAAGAAGTCACATAGTATTTATTGTAAAGAGTATCCATGAACTATTTTCAAATTAGAATCTTAGAACTAGTATTCCCATGCACAAGTAAGAGGCGATTATGGACAAGCTTTAATTACGCTAAAAAAAAAGACTGAGTTATGAGGATGCACATCCCAATTCACAAACACTGTTCGGCAAATCCTTCTTTACTCAGGGATGGATAATGATCTTGAATCAAGTGAAATTGAGCAGAGGACCATCTCTCTGCAGCTCAGTCTAGAGTATCAACCATGTTTGGGGAGAGAGCCAGTATTCAAGAGAAGTTTGTGACGCACTTAAAAAAGTACAAAGTCGTGTTCACCCTGGTTAGTCTCTTAATAAGTGCTATTAAAGGTAGTGGAGTTTGGGTGATGATGAAAAACACAATTTTCAACAAATCATCTCACAAACTTTACACCCACTGCTGTAACTACACATTGAGTGAATTGATTAAAATGCATTTAATTAATTCCAAGAAAACAGTGACAGAAGTAAAAAGACAATGACAATATTGGGACAGACAAGAAATTAGTTTGTCAAGGCAATTTAGGATTGACATCAATAATCGTCTACATTTTACTGATTCAACACCCCCCCCCCCATAATATCCAGATTGCTTTTTACTACATGATAAACTTGCTAAATTTAGGTAGTTTTCCTCAAAATACATATGCTAGTACTTGAGCTAAATATCACCCTTAATATGTGCATAAATATAGCTCCAAGGGCATGAGGGGAACATTTCTGAAAACTAAATTACTGCACAGTTTCTTTAGAAAACCATTCAAGGAGATAAATGGCAACAAAATCTCCATCCTTTTTGCCGTCAAATCTTCTCTCAAAATCAAGACGGCAGAACAGTTATTCCTGTAAACTATCCTTGTCTCTTGCGCATGTGTGCTTTAAAAAGTTTAAAGTACATTGACCTTGCTCACGAGGCAGCTGAGATTCTTGTTTGATTAGAACATACTTCTAATGCCATAGTTTGTGGGTCCATTCAACAGAAACATATGTTTGCACTGGATATTCTTTACAACACATTTCATAACTGTTGTGCAAGCTAGGATATTTTAAAGCTTGTTCGAAATGCTACTTGTATTTAGAGCATGATTGAAAGGTACCTTATGCTCCTCATGCTCAAATGTAGTTGATATTACAAATAGTAGATAACTGTGGCTATGAGTGTTGTCATTGCAGTTCCCATCAGGTCAAGTAATACCAAACATGTAGAGGCTATCCTTGCTCAAGAACCAAATTATAACACCATTTTATTTACAAATTATGAAAATTGAGATGCAACTCAGGCAAGCAAATAACCTGCCAAACACGGTCACTTTAAATGAGAATCAATATTTCAAATGTTTTTGAAAAATGTTTTAATTATGTAGAATCTTAAGATCTGATAGATGCTTATCTGACCGGCATTATCATTATTGGGGATGTAGTAAGTCAGTATTCAGAAGGGGAAAAAAGCGTTAGGTAACTCATCAATTTTACTTGATGCACAAGAAATTCAAGAACTTAATGCAAACTTTTTTACAAAAAAAAAACAGAAATGAAATCTACCACCTACACACAGAAAGGTTAAAAGTGCATATATTACAAAGAATAGATGAAGTAGTCCATGGAAACACTGCCGAGAAGTAAGAATGAGCTGAGAAAAGCTATTAAAGATTACAAATCCCTAGCAACAAAGGCGTCACTAGGGACACGCCCTATGGAGAGAGGATCATGGGATAGAAAAACATGCTTCAAGGATTATGAGGCTCAGGGATGATCATTCAACGCAGATCTCTTAGGGGCCCTAAACGATTGTATGCAGAGCATGGAGAACAAACTCTGTCTTGAGTTAATATTGTTTCTACACTTAATAAACTCTCATGGTAATAGACCGTATAAGACAGATAACTTTATCTTTGTATTGAAATTAGCTCCTTTTCATATTTTGAATGTTAATGTCAGTCTTTTTAAACAGATAAACATATGACATATTGATTCTTAATATTAGTTTTCATGTCCTACAATGATTGTCCCAAATACATTCTGTGTTCCATGGGGTGTGGAGGGCGAGGGAGGAGGGGGAGTGAGATCAGATGTATTGAATATAAACAGGGTTAATCACTTATTTGAAAGAGCCACTACTTTAGGACCAAAAGATATTTGTTGCTAATATAGAAAGAGTCTAACACAGCATCAGATATGGCTTTTGGGTATGGCTCCCGTAAATCTACAGAGACAGAGGAGGGGGATGGAGCAGTTAGGAGGGGGAGAGGGTGGATGGGAGAAGATAGCAGTAGTTGATATAAGCCAAGCTTAGAATGGAGTGAATGAGAGCCTCAGGGCCCAAACATGTTCTCTCATCTGCTAAGTGCAATCCTTCAAAGAGAATGATTGATATTCTCTCACTTGCTGACGTGGGTGGAATATATATATGACGCCTTCACAATCGCCAGAAATATCTTTCACTCTTAACCTATGGTTTCTTGCCCTTTTTGGTGATTTTTTTAATTCAAGCATTGATGCAGCATGCGTATTCACTTAATGTAAAAATATTTTGAGGAATACAATAATGGAATCAATTCAAATATAAACTGCAAAATGCTGCAAAGTCTGGATGTAATTTCTATAAAGTTGAGGGAGAACAAGAGCCATGAACAAAGAGAAAGACTATAGAAGAACTCAAATATAAGCAAATCAAAAATAGTGAGAAAGAGAGGAATACAACCAGGGAAGAACTGGTGGAGAAAGAGGGAAGGAAGTAAGAGTGAAAGGAGTGAAAAGAAAAGTGAGGGAGAAAGACATAGAAAGTGAGGGAGAAAGAGAGAGAGAGAGAGAGAGGGGGGAGGGGGAGGAGGGGTGACTATGTATTCAATGAGCATGCATTCACCTGTCATATAAAGCAATGATTCCATGTTTGTGTGGACTGTTGGGGGGAGGGGTAGATTGGCTTGAGATGACAAGAGGGATGCCTCTATTCACCCTTCGCTATATGGATAGGTCAACTAAATATTACTCATCCTCAGCCTTTCACAAGATGAACTAAATAAAAGCATTCTATCATTGTTAGGTATTGTCTCTCAGAGCCAAAAGGGCATTAGATCTGTGTTAAAAGTATATGAGCTAATGCCCTTCTGAATCTAAACAGACATCTTATTAATCATTTTTAAGCACAGCTCATGAATTACCCAACTTATCTATTCCTTTAATCCCCTGTTGGCATATTGACATTTAAACCAAACGGAATATGAAGATTTAACCATTTCAATCATCAATCAGAAAGTTGATTTCTTTTTAAACTGCTATCCCTGATTGATGCTAGCTTTATTCCATCTTGGGAATACATCCTGTTCATACCAGGGACCCCCATCTTCAATATCTATGGCTATGTTTACACAGGGGACTCTTATAGTTTTTGCTTTAGGTTTTGCAAAACTCTGAAGTTATGAGCAACGATGAGGAGCCACACAGGAAAAGAATAAAGTGTATTGAGTTTTAAACTACAAGCCGGTGTATCCGCATTGTTCCTAACTTCCAAGATAAGTTTGAAGTTTTAAAATTTTGAGTTCATACAACCTATTTATTACATGTCAAATAATCAAGATTGAACTTAAGACAGTAAAAATAACAAGGATTACCAGTAATCTGCCTTTCCATAAATAACCTTATTTTTCCATGACTTAGATATGAACTTTAAAATCTACCTGTAGACGCCCACAAATTTTTACCTGCTGCAAGTAAAATTCATGAAGGCAGCATATGAAAAACTTCACAGAGAGGTCAGATTTATTTCTAAAAATTATAACAAGAAAAAAAAACACTTCAAAGTTCTTTTTGAGAGGACTTGTTCAGTCATATTCTCCGATTACACAATGATCAATAAAATGAGGCAAAAATGTTATTCCGTTTCATATCCTCATACTTCCTGTATGTATTTTCTCATTCTTCTATGAACGTTCCAAGCCGTTTTATTTTGGCAGATAAAATGGATTAAATCTTATTCTAAACCATTTCTTCAAAAAGCAAACGGACACCAAACTTTTTCAATGGTGTAATTCAAAACTGATTTTCTACACTATGAAACTACACCTACTAGACAAGTCATGCAAACAAAGGGACTATCTTTCTTTATTTCTAATAAATATTTTAAGCGTAACATCCTTCCACTTAAATATGAGAGCCTGGTATCCTGGTTGGAGTGTGTATGCTTGAAAATGCGCATCAAATTCCCTTTTAAAACCAAGAGCATTTTGATAAATTCCTTTTTTCCATATCAACTTCATTCACAAGTATAACTCTTGTGTACATACTCTCACTCAGTCTGTATAGTATTCATTCCAGCACAAAGTCCCATTTAGTGAAAAGAAAGAGAGATGGCCAATTTGGGGATAACTCATGACTGAAATGCCATTGAATCAATTAGGAATGATTCAAACCCATCTATTACACACACATATATACAGTCAATTAGTATGAAAAATACAAGTTTCCTTGAGAGATGACTTCTCCTAATATTCTATTTTCAAAATTTGAACTTATATATAAGGTTATAAATGTGTTCTTTTTTCAGATTGCTGAGTACTGGTTTTAACTTGAGTTTGAATTTTCAAAGAATGCAATAAACCCGACTTTGTCTTAAACTAAATTCATCAGGCATTCTATGATTATCTAGCTTAGTTGAAAAGTCTGTCCATGGTATGAGCATGACCTTTTCTGTAAAAAGTATTTTGCATAATTCTGCTCTTCTCCGGTGGTTTTTACCAATTTATTCATAGTCTTTGTCCCCTCATAGTTTCTTACCAGAAGTCAGTGGGTAATTTCTAAAGTTAATTCGCTTCCTAATTCCATTTATATCTTTCAATTGCAATATTTCTTTAAATATGAAATGAAACTCCTACATAAAATCTCCTTATCTCCACTCATTCTACATTTGGCAACCCATGATGCGCAAGTTAACCTTCACTCATTTTTTATCCCACCTTTAAAAAAACTAAGACTGTTCAATTTGATTAAATTCAGGACAGAATTGATTACCTAGTTTTCCATAATTGACTTAATTTTGACAACATATAGGGTACATTTGATCCCTTTATGGTAATTTTAGGAATAGCTAAGACTAAACAAAGGTCAATTATTTGACAACAATTCTTCGCCTATTTTCATATATTTTTCATTAGGCTGTTTATTTTGAAATTTTAAAGGAAAAAGGTTGATCAAATGCACTGAAATTACCAAAAAATAGTAATTGAGTAAAGACTAAACAAACAAATGCCAGTTCAAATTTTAAGAAAATGGTAGTACTTGGACCATGTAAACATTAGTCTATGACCCAGATAATTCAGACCCTATATCATGTTTTATGGCCGACTAAGCCTGACTCCTGTAAACAATGTTGCATATGGGTCCTCATACAAACCACTCTCGTTGGTGCTTGTAAATCATTACCGCAGACAAACAACTACCTCTACACGCATGAAAGCAATTCTGCAAATATTTGGATCATGCATCACAGATTACTGAGTGAAACTGAGTGGTTAGAGAAAGCTGTAAGACGATGTTCATTCCTCAGATCACCAATTGAAATAATGTCTGAAGGATGCTGGATAGCAAATGTTCATCGTTCTCTCTTTGTCTAGCACTTAAAACCATTCGCTTTTTATGTTTTACTAAATAAATGCTATTGGGACTTGGGAGTAGAATCAAGAAAATTTAGACAGACTTTACACAGACGGCTCCGGATGGCCATAATTTGAGTATCTGATATTCATTTCAAGTCTCTTGCTTTCAAATTGTATAAAAAGTTTAAACAAAGTGAGATGCAGGTGAATGTGTGAGTCCAAGCTTACAGTGAACAACAGTAAGACAAGAATAGATGTATCTTCAATATATGGAAGAAGAAGAAGAAGAAGAAGAAGATGCGAAGCAAAGAAGAAAGAAAAAAAAGAAAGAGAAGGAGATGGGGAATAGAGAAGAAGGGTAAGAAGAAACAGGAGGAGGAGAAGAAGAGGAGGAGAAGAAGAGGAAGAGGAGGTCGGAGGAGCAGAAGAAGGCAACAATTCTTCAAGGAAATAATATGACATTACTACAGCATTTCTAGACATGGACTAGATGGTGCATGTACATGTATATGCATATTGGAGTTATTCAATGGATCTTAATAAGATTTTAACCTCTTCCAGCCCACTATACAGACATCATTGGCTCCACACAAAACTTTATTGTAAAGAGTCAAGATTAAAACTTGTCATGGTCTATACGCATGAGCTTATTCTTTCAAACTCAAATTTTATGGGAAAAGGGGGTCTAGACTTAAATCTTGGGTGTTGATGTGCCCTGCGCGCCTGTAGGTATCGAGCGGAGCCTGGCTTAACATGCAGTCTTTCTATCAGTAGTAACAGTATAAGGTCAATCTTATTCCATGCACAAAGACTTACGTGATGTACCTGGCGTCGATGCAATCGAATTAGAAGCATTACGCACTGCTCACGGTCACTGCTTCATTTCTTAATGACCCATTTAACAAGAGCATCGCTGGGTAATCTAGTGGGTGCAAAATACCTCCTCCGAGTCTAGCGCTTGTTAATTCACTCGCAGTAGGGGGTGAGGGGTGGGTTAAAGAGGACCTTTCGGAGGAAGTTGAAGGTAATTAAAGAGGATATCCCTCCTGTAAAATTGCCCTCTACACATTTCAAGGCCATATGGTAATTAGCCTTGTGACCTGTTGGGAATAATTGGAACAGCTTGTAATGAGGATGTAAACTCAGAAGATTCAATGACTCACCATCATGACTTGTGTAATCCTAGCTGAAAAGTGAAAAACAACTATTACTGTCTCCTTCTTTTCCCTTCCATCATTTTACTTTCTTCTTTTTTCTCTAACACCCGTTCTCTCTTTACTCCTCTCCCTATTTTTCCCTGCTCTATATTTCATAAGTCCCCTTTTCTTTAAAAATGTGTATTTTGTAAAAACAGATTAAATGAAACGTACAAAATGTAAAAACAATGATGAAAACAATTAAATGCATTGATTCCATTAAACAATCCTACTTTCCGAACCCCACTCATGCACACAGCATCATGAATAAACTTTAAAGATTCACTTCTTAAAGGTAAAGACCAGTATTGGAAACGCCCCAATTTCAAAATATGAAATGGAAGCTCTTATTACCAATTATGTGAAAGAATATGTTTTGACTAATACATAATGATAACAATTTTGCCGGGAAACCGCCTACTAATTGATATATTTGGTAAATTAGTTTATCTATTGGTGTGAAAGAGATAAACGCATGTGTCATGCACATGTGTCTAGTCCCATATACATCTTTCTGTGTACAGTGCTTGTAACTTTACTGGGCCAAATTTCATATCATTTTGATGATTCCAGAACCTTGCAGTACACACCAATACTTATATGCTAGATGATCAACCTTTCTAATCGATTCCACAACGTTTCTTTCACAATGCAATTGCATGACCATAACTGGTCTTTATCTTTAATGTCTCTATTATACACATAAATCTATGTACACAACATTTGCCAATGGATCAAGTTTACATTAAATACTTTTGTAGGAAGCATACAATATGTATTATTTTTCGGGATGACAGACAATTGAAGATTACCAAGGACTTTTTAATCAATGGAATTACAAAAACAAATCCGTCTCAGCTCACAATGCAAAGTAGAACAAAAGAAAACAAACGCTCTTGAAAACTGAGAAATTTGTCATCATCATAAAATCCAGCAGGATATGGTGAAGTGAATGACCTTTTGCTATTCACCCGGGGACCATGAAAAACATTACTCATGTCTCATGTTCCATATTTCCCGCATGATCGAGAAACGATAACAACACAGCGGCTTCGTTTATTCCCTCGGCCACGTGGCGTCCATAACGCTTCGTTAACCAACCTCAGTGAGGTAGACATGATCTTTCTATCTCTCTCTTTCTCTCTTTTTATATAAGATATCCTGTTTCAAATTTTATGAGGTTATGAATTGTTTATAAGAATGGACATCTTTAAAACAATGGACATATTTGTGGTCCATCTTTAAGAAAAAATGTTCCAGAAGGTTTAATGATGCCATCATGCATGATTATTCTGCTTGTTAAATATTTCATAATGACGTAGCAAATTGGAGATTAGGAGTTGAATGTGAATGCTCGTTTAAGAAGTTGAGCCAAAGGTTGAGCCAAAGGTTGGGCCTCAGAGGATTTTTTGAGGATTAAGAAGACATGCATCAGGTCATGTTTCTGCTTCATTTAAGCAAACTATGGTTAAAGGGGCACAGCAATCATTGCTACAGAACTGAAGAAAATATGCTCCCATAATTGTAACAATATAGAATAATCTACAAATGTCTTTTGGAAGAAAATAGTTCACTCTTGCATTGCATTATTGTTGACATATTTGTTGTAATTTGCTTTTATAAGTTGTTGAAGTGATTATTTATTCTCTATAAATAGCAGTTCATAATTATTTTTTTTTTTAACTTGATACTTGAATTTCAAATTAAAGAGACCTAAGAAAACAAAATTCATGCCAAACAACATCATTGTATTCAACTCTTGAACTTGATAAAAATATTCACTTTAAAAACAGAACTAAACATCATACAGGATACAAGCACCAAGAATAAATTAACAATCATCATGAGTTTTTGAGATTCAACCTGCTATATACACCTGCTTCACATCATTCATCGCTGAAACAGAACTACCATTCTAAATACCACGATCTAATCACATTAGTTGAAAATAAGTGAAGTGTTATCTAATTAGTACGTACTAATTATGGCGCTTATATGAAATTTTGTTTTTAATGTCAATGAAAATGGGTAAATGTCTTAATTTGATCATGCAATAAAAACATAATTGCCTGAATTTGCGCTTGGTTTTCATGGAATACTATTACAAGCTTATTATGGACAATATATCTTTTACCTATGGACAGGAAGGGGAAATTGTCAAACAACGCTTTTAATGGTTTCTCTGGAAATCAGTTTGCTTTATAATTGCTTGCTTAGTTGCAGTAAAAACATTGTTTGGTAAGAGCAATGGGGAGTTAACTCGGTGGAAAATGAGGAGAGCTGGCATTCTTCTGGCTCTCAGTAGATGAGATGTAATAGCTAGAGAAAACCTAAACATCCATGGAAAGACAAAGGGTAATCATCAATAATTGCGTCGATTCTCTACTTATATTTTTCAAAGAAAACAGGAAATAGTTTTATAGATATTGAGTGCTGTGAAGTGTTAACTCTGTGTAAGATGAGAAGAGTCAACATCCTCCTTGACGGCAGATGATTTATAAAGGTAAAAATTGAAGAACATCAAAACAATCCATGGACAAGACAAAGCTTGATCATCAATAATAGCCACTGAGCTTGAGGTCTGCAGAAGACAAGACAGTGTAATCATGGATGAACTAGGGCGCAAATCACGGTTCAACAAATATATGGCATAAACATCTGTGGCTCTATATTGGTTGGTTGGGGGGGGGGGTTGCATCTACAACTTTCCACATTTAAAACTTTTCACATTTTGTAAGTTTGGAACCAGAGGAGACTTTCCTATCTCTTTTTCCTTTACCTGATGATTACACACTCCTGGTGCATGCTTCAGGGCCATCAGCCTTTTGCATTAATTTGTGTATGTTAACACAGTTAACCCTTTGCCTACGGGAACCGGGTTGTTCTTGTACTAAGCCAATGGGAATGACAGGATTCAGTAGTCAAAGAGTTAATGCTCTTCTAGCTCTGAACAGATGATTTACACCTTGATTACCGTATTTTCCGGTGTAAACGCCGCAGTATTTTTGGGAGAGAAAAAATCAAAAAGTCAGGGTGCGGCGTATATACGGCAACAGAGTAAAAAAAAAAAAAAA
>BEXV01000465.1:125145-147302 GCA_003118195.1 Hemicentrotus pulcherrimus | reverse complement strand
GGGGGGGGGTGACACCTCCACATTCCTTTCTCTTAATGAAATGAATCAAAGTTTTTCATTTCATCTAAGCAATTTATCTTTTATAATGGCTCAGGAATGATATGGTTGAATCTAATAATTTGTTTAATAAATTCTTTTGTAAATATTAAATCAGACTTTTTTGGTAAGAAAAGCAAATCATAATTGATTCTTTGTGCAAACCCCAAATACAAGCACAATATAAAAGTAAAGAAATATTGGTTTGCAACACTTACATCATTGTTTATTTTATTTTATGAGCCATTCTTTAAAACCTTTCCGGACTATAAACAAACTTATCAATTTAGTTATTTTTGCCTCTTTCTCTCTAATCTTCCTGACACTGAACAATATATACATGAAGCCTATGGAAGGGCGTCCTATAAGCCCTTCAGAACATTCCACCAGATCTTGATTCTCTATTACAAGAAGCCAAAATACAAACATGATCACTTAATCCATAACATCTGATAAACTCCCCATACAGGGAGAGGGGTATGTAAGCATGGGATACCCCTTAAAGCTTGTTGGCATGCCAGGCAAGAGCTCCTGGCTCAACATTTCATTGTCACATTTTTATGCTGACCTTTAGCAGTTATAGACATAATGATTACATACATGCTAACAATCAAGGCAATTTAGTTAGAGCCAGAGATCATTAAGGTAAATAAAGGAGACAAGTCATTGCAGTAAGAATTTGAATGGCATGTCGTTATTCATGATCATAATAAACTCCTTAACTAGGCATCTCGGTGTGAACAACATTCTGAAGTTCTTTCCACTGTGTAGTTTCATATATATCTTGATCCTATCATTTCTCTTTTTAAGGTCTGAATCAAATCATTTTGGAAACAAAATGCATTAACAATAGATAATAAAGTATATTTGTAAAGTGCTCAGAGACACCGTCAAGCATTACGCATTATGATATGAACCCAAAAATATTATTATCATTATTACAATCCAAAGGTATTACTTCTGTCACATTTCTAATATTATTTGTAGGTTTCTTCATTGAAAAACAAACTACTTGTATAAGCCAATGGGATCTAACCTTGCCATCAGTCCATCATAATAAAATAAATCCAACACGCTAAACTGATGGCAAAAACATGAATTAAGTCATGCATGAATCAAGATGGGTAAGGCACTTTCTAGACAGAAGTCAGATCTAAAACATCTCAGGAATTTCACCCCAGGAATGTTACTTGATCAAGGGAATCATATGGACCCCTTGGATGTAGCTAGCTAGGCCTCCTCAGAGTCTAATCTAGACCTGTATTTGACCTTGGTCTCAGACTGATGAAGATTCAAGTTCGCAGTACTAACGACCTTGCCATGTGTGTGAGGCTAAGGTTTTCTTATTAACAAAAAGCCAAGTGTTAATTCAACCATAGACCCTACTCCACGATTCAACCATGCCGTTTCACGATATTCTGCTTATCTGCACATTAGATGAAAGTTGGAAGTGATAAGGTTAAATGGGTGACATTTTACTACTAAAATGTTACAGCATTCATTGAGACAGTTGCAAGTTTGTCAAAAAGTTGTTGGAGGAGGGCTCTTTTACTTTTGGAAATAATGAAAGTACACAAGGTATTACCTTCAGTAACCCTAGATCAATAAAATTTAATAATTCCTTGCATGGAATCGACCACCATTTATAGCAACTTCCCCTCATTTATCTCTANAATAAAATTTAATAATTCCTTGCATGGAATCGACCACCATTTATAGCAACTTCCCCTCATTTATCTCTATGTGAAATAAGAGCTTGTGAATACTGCTGCCAGGGTAAGTCTATAACCCCCTGTCCACACACAACATTTTCTGTCATCAGGCGTGATTGGTTATACCGTTTCGGGATAGTTATACATTTTCGCGATAGTTTTATGATGTAATTGTGTGTGTGGATGCTCACTGAAACGCAGGTTTGGGCATCGTTTCGAACTAAAACTCAATAAAGAATCATGCCTAATCACGCCTAATCACGGAAGGTGATGTGTGTGGATTGGGCGGGGCTTAACGTGACCTCGTGCGAAAGGAGACCTGACCTCTCATTTCCGCTTCCATTTCATGACCGCAGTAGCAAACTGCGCACCTATACAACATTTCGCTGTAGAGTTTCAGGATTACTTTCTTCTGTGTGTGGACATCCTGGAATTTATATGATGATTATGTATACGACGTTTCTTGTGTGTGGACACTCTGAAATTTATACGATGATTCTTTATACGACGTTTCGTTATAGAGTTTCCGGGATAAATTGTGTTGTGTGTGGACACGCTGTAAGCACCATTATCAATAATCCACTTTAATATCTTATCTCCTACTTCTTACAATGAAAATGACCCTACATGCCCTTCAAGTTGACCTCCTTTCTATAACACCAGATGGTATAATCACTAAAATCAGAATCCTATATCTTGCTTCAGTTCTCTCAACAAGGAACTAAAAAAACTTGGTAAGAGAAACACAAGGTGGATGATATGTATCTGAGAGATTCAGAACAAAGTGCACTCACAAATGGCCCTTTCCTAGAACTTCACTTCCTTCAAAGGATAGCAGGGTATCTTCCATTCTTGCTTCCCTGACTATCATTGATACCACTTTATGTCAAAGAGGATGACCATGGGTGCATGTCAACAACTCAACATGCTTAAAGGGATCGTGTAACAACGTTAAATCTGATATACACGGCCCTACGTGTTATCAGTGTCTGTGATATGGTGTAATATTGAAGCCCTAAAAAAATTGCGCTTCAAAATGATCAAGAAGTGCCTCAAAAAAGTAAAAATCTTTGAGTGACTGGTTTTACCATACTCGTTTTCCCCAATAGACTGTAGTGTTTTGAAAACCGTCAGTCAAACTGTTTTCAAAATTTGTAATTCCAATCATAAATATCTTGATTATCAGGCAGGCGATCAGCTTGTAAAAGTCATGGGGTTCTTGATTGACCTAAAGGTTTATAATTATCATTGCATCATTAACTAAATCAAGAATTTTGTTTCAGAATCTGAGACAAAGTTACCGGATCTCTTAAAAGGTAATGCACAGTGCTGGTAGGATCAAGGGAAAATAGAGTTCCTTACTTGGTAAATCATTTAGATTTCCTGGTAACTATATATGAGAGAGCAAATTGAATATTTTTATTCCGTAGCTCTTTCATAATCAACTCTCTTTCTCTATCACACACACTCTCTGTTAATCTCTTTTCTCTCTCTCTCTCTGTACGTTTCTCTCTATCTATCTCCATCTCTCTCTATCTTTCTTTCTCTCCCCTCCAGTCTGCCATCCCAGCCCCCCCCCCTCTCTCCTCCCCTTCCTCCCCACTCTTATTCAACCTCTTCCTCTTTATTTATGGAGTAGAGAAAACAGCACATTAGAATTGGAGAATAATTCATGAATAAATATTGTTTGAATTATTATTCATTAATTTTTTTACTTTGAAAGGGGATTCTGTGAATGCAACAAGATCATCACAGAAACCGATATATAAAAACAGTATAACTATATATAGTGACAAATCTAGAGAGAGGAAGAGAGCCTGGACAGGAAAACAACAATCTGTATTTTGTCAAATCCGTCATAAAAACAAAGAACCTTTGAAGTCGATACAAGCCAACATGGCCTAGATACCTTAGCTGGATGTGGGATCCTGTCATAATTCAAACTGTCTGTCTCAGCTGATACATCTACCTCAATCTCAAATCATAGACTGAGATAATCAAGACACATGCTGGTGTTCTAGATGCATTTGATTACTAAGGACAGGAGCAGCTTTGATTTCCACTCCTGCTGTCCTCCTTCACCATGTTTGTATGTCTCAATGACTGCCGTCAGACGATTTAAAATCTCTGTTCAGTGTTGGAGTGAGCTCCTAACCCATTAGATGATTAAAAGTGGTCGTCTCCATAATGGATTTCAAAAGATTCAAATGATTCAAAGAATCACAGAAAAATAGAAGGACAAACACAGAGAAAAAATGAGAGAGACAGAGAAGACACCTTTGGATCAGCTTGCACAAATCGTAGCAAGATGGATGACAGGATCTGTTCATATTGTCAGTGATGGTCCGTGATAGGCCATGGACCTTACATTAAAAAAAATGTTTGATCATGAACAACTATCACAATGCAACAGTTTCATTGTCTTATATTATCACGAGGTATGAAATATGCTGTTAATATTACTACAGGAAAGGAAGAGCTAACAAACATTGCCGAAAAATAACCTGACTTGACTTGTTTGTGTCTCCCAGAATTCCCAACAGGTCAGTGATCTTCTTATTGCTTCCTGCCCTGAAATCAGATAATGATCTGAGAATACAGTTGGACTAATGATCCATGACGTATACAGGGGATATGATTATGGATAAAAGCCAAGCTATAAGAAAAACATGATATGGCCTTGGCATTGCACACATAGGTATATGCCTAGCTGTCAGCATCATATGCATGGTATGGAAATGCTAACTTGCCAACAATGATTAAAAACAGCATTTTAAGGGATTGGTTTAAGGTTCAACACTTTCTAAACAAACAATCGCTGGCACCTTACTCTAGATAATTTGGCTTGTTTTGTTTGTGTCTAGCAAAAAAAATCTTGGCCAGGAAATTTTGAGAAATGAATAAAACTTGACAAAATTTCTTCAGGAACAATACCTTGAGGAACTATGTTTGTCTTATAAAAGATACACTTATACCTATTTTGAAGTTTCTTTTATTTTTTTGAGTATTTTGTTTAGCAGATGATATAAATGAAAGCTTAAACGATATCGTTGTTCACATTATATGTATAGATATCAGTGAAAAAAATTTGATCTAGTCGATATGCCTTATTATTTGAGGTGTCACTGAAACATGATGACAATAAAGACAATATTGTGCAAGCAGGTTCGAGCAATCAGCTGAAAGTACATGTTACATTGGTCTTTTGAGTGCATTACAAGTATTGTATGATAGCTAAGGCTTTTCAGAATTGTGCCCCCCCCCCCACTCCCATCTCTTTTACAAAATCAGCCTCTACCTATAATGCAAACATTATCATAATTACCAGACTTGATATCAGACCAGATGTCAAAGCGATGAGACACCTATTACAGCCATGTGCAATGTGGAAACTATGGCAACAAATAGCTGTAATTGATGAGGCTTTGTCTGACTGGCAGGCCATTATGAGAAGCAGTAAACGGAAATTCAGAGTTTGTGTAAGAACAGTTCTACAACACATGCACCCACTGAGAGGTGAACAATTGTTGATTGCAAACTGAAAACCAATGTGAAATAATCCTAGTTGAGCTTTATTTTGAGATTTTCAAGCTTTTAATAATTTTATATCAAGTAATAATTAAATATTGTGGTAAAGTCATAGCAAACTTATAACAAAATAGTGAAATTTTGGTGAAAGTCGCACATAATGACCATTCTAATTTTATTCTGTCTCTGACAATTCCCTTACTTATCCTGCTACCCTGCTTCCACCCCTATCCTTCATCCCTTAGGTTTGAAACGCATCGATACGCGTCATATGATGCACTTAAACCTAGGTTTGTCGTTAAACCTCCTTTGTGAATTCAGGCCTCTAGCTGAGTTTCAAAGTCTGTTAGCAAAAAGAGAAATGTAAGGCAATCTTTCCCATTGTAGAAGTCTGACATCTCAAGAGGAAATACACAAAGGTACGAGGAAATGCATTCACTCAAGCAAATCACAGGGGATGGCAACGGCTATCTCATATATAGGTANAGGCCATTATGAGAAGCAGTAAACGGAAATTCAGAGTTCGTGTAAGAACAGTTCTACAACACATGCACCCACTGAGAGGTGAACAATTGTTGATTGCAAACTGAAAACCAATGTGAAATAATCCTAGTTGAGCTTTATTTTGAGATTTTCAAGCTTTTAATAATTTAATATCAAGTAATAATTAAATATTGTGGTAAAGTCACAGCAAACTTATAACAAAATAGTGAAATTTTGGTGAAAGTCGCACATAATGACCATTCTAATTTTATTCTGTCTCTGACAAGTCCCTTACTTATCCTGCTACCCTGCTTCCACCCCTATCCTTCATCCCTTAGGTTTGAAACGCATCGAAACGCGTCATATGATGCACTTAAACCTAGGTTTGTCGTCAAACCTCCTTTGTGAATTCAGGCCTCTAGCTGAGTTTCAAAGTCTGTTAGCAAAAAGAGAAATGTAAGGCAATCTTTCCCATTGTAGAAGTCTGACATCTCAAGAGGAAATACACAAAGGTACTAGGAAATGCATTCACTCAAGCAAATCACAGGGGATGGCAACGGCTATCTCATATATAGGTATTGACTCTGGAAATATTCCCCAGGTTTCAGGACCATAAAAGCAGTTTTCCATATTAGGCCTTTACTTATTGATGAGGACATTCTTATATTAAAGAGCACATTTGAAATACCTTATTTCAAAGTTCTAGCTATACTTAAGTTTCTTGTTTCTGGCATCTTTGGATTAGTGATGCTATCTTGAAGATCGCATGTAGGATCTTACCTTCATAGCATAATTCTCCCCGTCCTCTTTCCTCTGTACCTTGAGAACCTGACCATAGGCGCCCTTGTTTATCTGATGAAGAATCTGAAAAGATAGAAATCAAGGAAACACAAAGATGAGGAAAGTGCTCTCTGGGTTGTAATAAAATCTGGAAAGGAAGACTGTCCATTGGGAGAATGAGCTTTGTAGTGGATAAGTGTAAAGAGCACCTGAGGGGGAGTGAGAGAGAGAGAGAGAGAGAGAGTGAGAGAGAGAGAGAGAGATAGAGGGAGAGAGAGAGAGAGAAGGAAGAGAGGGAGATATGGAAACATAAGCAGTAATTGGAATACATAAATAGGAGGGGGTGGAGAGGCAGAGAGAGAGAGAGAAAGAGAAAGAGAGGGAGAGATAAAGAGAGAAAGAGAAAGAGAGGGAGAGAGAGATGGAAGGGAGGGGGAGAGAGACAAAGAAAGATAGAGATAGAGAGAGAGAGAGATGGAAGGGGAGAGATATGGAAACATAAAGCGGTAATTGGAATACATAAATACGAGGGGTGGAGAGACAGAGAGAGAGATAGAGAGAGGAAAGGAGAAAGAGATGGAGAGGGAGACAGAGATGGAAGGGAGACAGAGAGACAGAGAGGAGCGAAAGGGAGGGGGAGAGAGACAAAGAGAGAGAGAGAGAGAGAGAGAGAGAGGGAAGGGGAGAGATGAAGAGACAGAAAGAGAGGTATACACAGAAAAATAGAGAGTAGGAGAGAAAGAGAAGAAAAAGGGTCTTTCCTAGTCCCTCCGTAAATCGAATTAAAAAAAAGTGATTCACAGTTCATACCATTATTTATTCATCCATGGAGGATAAATAACTTAGAAAAGTGGAGCAAGTTTTATGCTGACAGCTAGCTACAATTCAATGAGGTCTGTAAATGATTATTACTCATAGAATATTGAAGACGGTGTATGCTGTATAATTTATTAGGGACTAGACGCTTCTCATCCATTACAAGTAGTTCATATCTCACCAAGACAGGAAATGAAAATGAGTTACACAATCTCAGAGATATTATTTCACAAGACTAAAGACCATAATTATTTGTTAATAGCCAGGAGGGTGTTAGCTATAAGGCAAATATATTTGAGTTAAGGTCTGAGTCCACTTGCTTTTAAAAGATGTAGACAAACAAGAAAAACAGAGCAAAACAAATTTGAGTAAAATTAAGATACCTAATAAGGAAGTTATGATTTTTTTTCATATGAAAACTATGGAACTTATGAAATTGCTACACAAATTGCCAATTTGGTTATCAATTTGTGACGTCATGGCTGTATATTTTAATCCCATTAATTTCCCTTTTTATCCCCCAAAACTTGATTTCCCTATACTTTTGCCCATTATAATCTGTATCATATTGCGTACATGAGATTTCACAAATTCTTTTATGAACTTTGAAGAATTTATACTATTTTCTGAATATTGTATTTTCATAATCATTGATTTTTATATAAATGATTAAAGCCCCTCTGAAGTGCTGGTAGCCCCCCAAATTTGATGATGAAATATCACTTAAATTGTATCATTATGTGAAATAGGATGTCATTTATGACACATTTCTGCAAGGATTTTCAAAAGAATTGTGTTTGAAGTTGAATATTGATGAAAGAATACAAAATTTAGGTTTTCAGCATATAACAGAAAACCAAAATTATATATTCTTGTATAAAAAATTGGCCTTAAAATGTCCCGGTATGTATTTTGAAAATCCTTGCAGAAATGTGTGTTAAATGACATTCTCTTTCACATCTTTAAACAATTTGAGTGAAATTTTGCCATATTTGCGTCTTCCAGCACTTAAGAGGGGCTTTAAACCCACAAATACTGTTCTCTCTTCATTTCAAGAAGTACATTGTAATTAAACTAGGGGATCGGTTTCTTACATTCCTTACATTTCAAAGTCTGCAAAGCACAAATTCAAGTTGTACGGTGATAGTCTGTGTGATCAGACAATCCTTTTTTCTCTAAGTTGCTGCTGATGAATACTTTGATTAACGATCATTAATCATCTGATTTTTTCCCAAAAAAATGTATCTTAATATCATGCTATGGAACATATAGCACTGCTAAAATCACATTAATTTCTAGGTATACATATCGCACAGGTTAACTATAACTAGGGTAAAAAGCCAAAGGCCTCCTCAGTTTTAGAATGAACTTCAGAAGGATATGCATCAATGGTGTCATTGATATGATAGACTTGTGAAGTGTTGTACAATGACAAACAGGTCTGTTCTTTAGACTAGTAAAGAGCTTTGCATTTAGACGAGTATTTATCCTGCTTGTATATTACATCAAGATCAGACAATGTATTAGTGCTAGACAGAGGAAGGATATATGCATTTGCTAGAATTCATAAAGCGTTTTTTTAAAAAGAATTTTCCTAGCAAAAGAAATAAAATTTCAAATCCCCCTCAGTTTAATACAGGATCACAGAAATGTCGAACATAGTTCATGCACAATTTCTCACTTGCTGGTGCATACAATTGTTTGTTTGATCAATTTCATGTGTTTTGCTATCCATACAATGTGCACTGCACTTTATCAACCTTTTCATGTAACACAAATATGCTTTTTATCAAACTAAAGTCTAATGCTATGTTTACATTATGTTCCAGGCAGCCCTGTTTGCCTGAAACGTAATGTGCCTGCTTGTCTCACATCCATCCCATTTTGTCCATACCTATCTACACATCATCAGCTGCCCGCAAGAGGACCGTTACTGTCACTGACAATACATAGCTGTTATGGCCTTCTTGCAGGTTGCTAACAATGTAGCACTTACAAAGTAACAATGTAGAATTGAATGAAATTATATCAATGTCAGGAAGCCTAAATATGTCTCCTAGAAAAGAAAGTTGTTTTAAAGCTCACACATTGATGTATGATAAACAGTATCATGTTCAATTTGAATTCAACTTGAATATCATATCCCAGCAGACAAACACTGAGAATACATTACTCCACCCACCCACTCACGGTCCCTTTAATCTCAATCCCTCTAGCTGTTTGCAGCCTGAAATTGGCTTTCCATCACGTCATTCAAGCAAAACAAGACGTCTTCACTAATGGCCCGCTAGGGTTGGATGACGGTGGTAATGCTGGCGTGAAGTAGACTCCAACATCACATCCTAAAGAGATAAAAGCTAGAGTCATGACGGGGTAATCCTCCTCGTCACCCCCATTCCACAATTACACACGTCCATCATCTTGATGTACACTGTACGCATGCACATCTCATAAAAGCATCTTCAAGCAATCTCTGGTTCCAAACTCCAATTTCATCTGAAGGTCAGATGTTTATATGTGGGATGTGCTCATTCACTCCGGCTTGTCACAATCACAATCAATTAGGGATTCCCCCTTTGTGAGGGAAAATTATTTAGATATGGGTAGCTGACATTTTGTATGCCAAAAGGATTGAATGTATCGTTTCAGTATTTTCCTTTAAATGTCAGATGCTGATGGGAATCCAAGGTTCATTAATGCCTGTGTTCCAGATTTGTTTCTACTTTTAACCCTAAACGATGATCCATCTTTAAATTTTATTTTTTCTCTCATCTATTTCCTCCTTCCCTTATTTTTATTTGTTGAATTTGTTCCACCTCCATTTACAACTAATCTGTTTTTCATGATTTTTGTTAATCCAAAATCTGCTCCCTTCCCTTCCTCTGTGTACCCCCTTTCCCCATCTCAAACACAACTACAGTCAATATTCACTCTGCTTTAAGAACATCACTTGTTTCATGGTAATCCAAACATCAGGGCTAGCAAAATGTAAGATAACGATTCAAACTCATAATACTGATTATTTATAAAGCTCCCAATCCATTAAAACAAACACCTAGAGATGCATCCATCTATACTGTAATTGTTTCTAATTTCAGGATGAATAATGCAAATAAAGTTGTTCCATGTTGCATGTAAAGCACATGAGACATGCACGGCAGACAACCGTCTAAAGCAGATAGATCTACTGTTGCTATGTAACCTCATGAAGTTATCTCACTCGGCAATCAAGCATGACTGCATTGTCTGTTTCCTGTCCCATGTTACAGACGAGGTCATTACCCATCGCAGGTGTAAGTGTGATACGAGACTGATACAATTGTACCGCTTCAGAACTTGAGACGGCGTATGAGGGACGATGTGAAAGAGTATAGGTCCTACAAGACGTGGGGAGAATGATAGGTATGTGGGCATAGATGGATGGATGGAGGGAGAGGACTAATAAAAAAATCTGAAATGTAGTTTACACAAATCATGATAATGAGATTGAAAGAATGGACGGTGGAAGAGAAGCATAGAGGATAGATGGAGAAATGGGATGAGGAAGATGAAAGAGGGCAGGAGAAGAAAGGAGGAGGGGAATAAAGAAGAGCAAGGATACAGAGTTTTGTGAGAATGGAGAGGGGAGTTCAATGGGAGGGGGAGGGAGCTGCACTAGGAGAGAAGAAAATAGAGAGGGAAGAGAAGGTTTAAAGAAAACTGACAGTAGCGAGTGAGGGTTTTGAGAAAGATTGGGGAGAGGGGACTGGTGAGAGGAGGAATGAAAGAGAGACAGACAGACAGACAGAAAGAGAGAGATATGTGAGGATTGGGAGACTGATAGCAGAGACAACGTAATGAAGGGAAGAGTCAGCGAAAACACAAAGTGAAGGGAAGACAGCCCAAAGTGAGCACAGAGAATGAAGAATGTATAAAAGAAGAGAGGGGATGAGTGAGAGATAAGTGAAGGACCTACTCCTCCTATAAAGACAACAATAGAATTCAGTCCAGAAACATTTCATATCATGATTGTCTTTCAACGGATGCTGATATGCAATGCAACGACACAGAATGGGAAGAGCAAGGGCATGAATCACAATAGTTGACAATCGCAAAATGATCCATCATCAGAGAGCACTGTAACATCAATCAGGAGAGAGTGATTGTACAAGGATAGACAAAAACATATGATGATAAGATTATGTGTTGATGTCTATACAGAGCCTCATCCCATTAGAGCAATGACAAACACTAGTCCGTTAATGATTTCTGATATCTCAGTCTCTGTCGTATCGAGTAGATGCATTTCCTCCAGCAAGGCTATCTCTGGAAAGAAATTCTCAAACTTTGTAGAATGCTTTGTAAGTACTGCAAACAAAATGTAAGGGCTCTTTATTCAAAGTAAGTTGTGGATGAATTATAGATGAGGCTCATAGTCAGTTTTTCTCTGTATTTCTTTTTATAAATAATTGAGTTGAATAGGAAGATAAGTTCATACAGAACCATTTTCTAACATTTAAGCAGATGATATTTCACGATCGTCCATTCAATCTCTACTAAATTATATAAAAGTTTCCTGTACCAGAAGCTTTCATTCCGTGAAGCACCTACCTGTGAATGACTACCCTACTCACAAGTCATTTACCTTCAATTAGAGAGTGATTTCATGACTAAAACTTGCAACATTTCTTTATCAAAATAATATTTATATTTGAATAGAACATCCTGGCTTGGACTCCCAGACATACTGATCAAAATATGTTTACATGTGATTGACCCTCTGTAAGAGGATGAGCTCTTGACTGTGTATAACAGAGATAATAACTGTCAATCAAATCATCTTCAGACCTAGCTCACTGCTGGCAAACGTGGCAAACAGCCTGAAGAAGAATTGACGTAGGAGCGGTTAAAGTCTGCGGTTTAATTGCAAGCAGTGTAAGATCACCCTGGAGAACAGGTGAAGATGGTCCTTCGTGAGAGAGGGCAAACGCTTTCACCACTCATCAACTATGGATGACTTTTGTGTCCAAGTCCCATGCATGTTTTATGAGCATCTTGGGACTGACGCAGATGTCTTTACTTGGGTTGGTGTAGACTTCTTGTTGCCAATGAATTGAAGCAATCGGTTATAAGGGAAGCTTGAGCAAGGTCCCTGGGAGATCTTGCAAGAATTCTTTTGTTAGCATGCATGGTTGTGTTACCATCACAAAAATACTTGACTGTATCATGATGACTTGTGGGTCCGAAAGAAACAATAGAGGCTAAATCTATAGAATGCATATAATTTCTTTAGATCTGCTGCACAGGAAACTTTTTAAAACTTTTTTATACACTTTGTAATGTGTACAATGCATTTCTTTAAAAGTTTTTTGGTATTTTCCTTTTTATTCTTTTGAATAGAAAATAATGTACTGTCTATCACTAACGAAACTCAGTCTACCGTGCAATCATTGCTTGTGGCCATATCCTTGAATACATGAATGTTTGTAATATGCTCTTCAAAATGTCAGTTTGTTAATATTTTGCAAGAGATTGAAAGTCAAATACAAGACTTCAAGCCAGTTTGAAGTATGATATGTCAGCTCAAGAAATGATTCTATGTGGAATCTGTCTGGTCTGGTTGACTGCTCAACATAACAGAGTGTGTGCTCCATTTTCTCCATATTGTTAACAATTTTAAATTCCAATTTCTTCTATGAGAATTTATACAGATATTGGAATGAAAATGTCTCATATCATTCTGATAAAGTATATAAAGATTATGTACACAAAATAAGCTAAATATTTCGAAATTTCCCCATGATTTCTGATTAATATTCATGTAAACAACTGGAATCAAGCTCTTACTCTACTCTCTGTCAACACCAAAGCACACCAACATAGAATATTATGTTAAATCACAATTAGGATGTGACTTCATTAATTGTACCAATTTATAAGGAATTCATGAGCTTGTCCGTTCACCTTCCATTTATCATCAAACTGTAATAAAGAACTTCTTAAACTTGGTCAATAAACAGGACAAAGTAGATTGAAGGAAAAAAGCATGTTTCAAGAATTTCACCCTGAATCATGTTCGAGAAACATATCCTGCTTTTCAAGACCGTTTGAAGAGGGGTACCTGGTACCTGGCTAAAGATTCCTAACTGCCGAAGCGAAGATTAGGAGTCATCTTGACAATACTTGAAGATGTCTCATTCTAATTCTTTCCTCCCCAAGCTTGTTTACTTGACCGCAATACCTCATATAGATCTCTATCTCAAGTCTGTTCAGATGGTAACTATTCATCATATCAAACTTAAATTTCCTTAAGAAGTTGAGCTACAGTTGCTTATAATCAACTCAAATATTCCAGGCTCAAGCCTAAAAAGAACTTGTGTCAAAGAAAAATTGAATTGCTTTTGAAGGCTTAATAACAGTGATCCCCTAGAGATCCCCTAGAGAGTTATAAGAAATTCTTATAAGATTCTTTTTTATTAGCGATTGATTTAGATTTGTAGGTTTGTTTACAAAATCTCTATTTTTCATTCATTTTCAGTAGTGTAATTAATCAGCTGCCTGCAAGAAAGCCTTAACAGCTATGTGTAGTCAATAGCAGTAAAAGCGTTCTTATAAGCAGCCAATGAATCGCATGTTGCTTGTCTACATATTCTACTACATGTATATTTTGTAATAATTTGTGACTTTCTATATTTCTTTAGTCCATCTTTTGACAATTACAGTTTCCAAGAGCTAAATTGTTCTCTCATAGTTTCAGATGCATCATATTTTACTGGCCTGTATTGATAGACTACATGACCATACAAGCAATTATTGTCCCGTCTGATCAAGTATATAGGACAATCTGAGATGGTGGCATATTGTTGCATCAATGTCATTCACACCATCTACACCAGGCATTCCAATCGATGGAGTCCTCAATGAGTGAAACGTTCAGGGTGTCAGCTGCCCGCAAGAAAGCCATTACCGCCATTGAGAATTTAAGCTCTCACTGCCTTCTTACATGCAGCCGACATACAGAGTAGGATTGTTGTTAGTAGTGCTACACAAGCTGATCATGTAGGCCAACCTTCCCATGATGCAGACTGTGATCAGATACAGTTCCAAGTTGCTTGCACCATGTTTCAGGAGAGACACAGGGGGGCAAGGTTCCCTCAAGAACACAGGAGACAAGGGCTGCTTATCCATTACAAAAATGGTATCCATGGTACTATACCATAGTCTCAATCTTACAAAGGGGGATATCAAACGCATTTCATTTGGTTTTAAAGTTCTTATATCACATCCAAAAGGGAAAATTGCCTGTAACAGTTTCAATGTCTAGAGTTCAGACATCTTCCTCAGATTCCTTCATCAGACGCCAATCTGCAGACTGAAGACATTTCATTTGTTTATGACGGAAAATATAGCTGTCTATAGTATGTGACCCATCTCTCTAAAATATCAAGATTACTGTTGAAATAGGGGTTTTCTAACCCCTCACAAATAAGGAAGACAAAAATCAAGTTTGTGAAATTTACCCAATGCTGATTAAAGACAAGAGTGAGAGGAAAAAGGGAAATAAAGAAGAAATAGAGAAAGTAATAAAGATATTTCAAAGAAAATGGGGAGAAATGAAGGCAGTCACAAACAACAACGGAATCGCTGAGAAGGGAGAGAGAAAGAAAGAAAGGAGTGGAAGAGAAAGAAAGGAGGGGGAGCAGAAAAGACATTTTGACTCATTAGAGAAGAAGACAGCAGCTGTCTGTTAGCAAGCCCTTTAGAATGCCTTGGGTGCACTTGACCCAAATACCCATCACATATCACCCTCCCTATCCCTGACACTTTCATCTCCACCCTTCTTTAATGGCCAGCTAGTCAAACCCTTCACAAACTCACAAATGTGAAACCGGTAAAATGTGGCATCAAAACCTTGACTTTTATTTCCCTTGAATACTGGACTAGATAAGATGGGGGAACTATTTCTCACACACATCCTTTAAACTGTTCTCCTGCATTGAATCCGTCGGGATGAGAACTTCCATGGAAATTTTGATAAATAGCCTGCACAAATAGGCTGAGTCAACTATCCTGAAATTTGAAACAACTTACCAAATCTACATGTACGCTGCAACTAAACAGAATCAAATCAAATCGTAACAATTAAATTCAAACACATTGCCAGGCTCTATCAGACACACAAATTAGTTTTTGGATACCTTTATTCCTTGATTAACATAAATAGTGATTCATCTATCTTGCTATACCACTATTCAAACTACAGCTAATCAACAGTAGTTCAGAGGTGCAATAATTTGAGAAGGTCCATCATTCTGATCACGAGGGGCCCCTTGTGACATGTCTCTTTCATACGTGGTCACGCATTCATTTGTTTGTTCTGACATTACTGAAGCACTTCCTTATGATTTTATTCATGACATGGACTGTTGGGCTGGTAAATTTCTATGAATAGCATTCATAAAGAAACTGTTTTCTAATAAGTTTGGGTGATGTTCATTTGCACGGATTATTTTATAGACCATGGGGATTTACGTTTCTTAGGTCAGATAATAATAACAATAATAACAATATTTTTGATAAATATAGCTCTCAATATTATGTCCATGTGCTTTATACACACTTTAGGAAGTTGGAGAAGAGGTTTTATCTCTACCTAGAATCAGGCTTGAACATGTTCTCATTATCATACAGTGGTATCGGTATTTGGTGTGTTCACATCTAATGAAGAAGAGAGCTTTATCTCAATCTTGTTCACACCTAGGTAAAAAATACTGCACCTTCTTTTCATCAAATTATTTCAACTTATTGTGTTCACATCTGCTGTAGAGGCAAGTTAAAAAATCCTTCTGCCCCGTTCACACTTAGAAATCAATTTAAATCAGTTTCACCATCATACTGTAGTATCTGTATTTGATGTGTTCACATCTACTAAAGAGATGAACTGCAGAATGCAAAAGGGGTCTACTTGCTGAATTCACACGTACAAATTAAGTCAGATCACTTTCTCTTCATCATAACATTTCTTCTCTACCCTGTTCACATCTATGATGAGCAAATGCACATCACTTTTTCTCATTTTTGTTATTTCATCCAGATTCTAACATGCATTTTTATAGGACAAATGATATTTGCTACCATAGGCAAAAATGTCCTTTTTCCGATGAGCATCCATCCCTGTTAGACACCAGAAACAATACATCAAGGAAGTGTCCCTACAGGATATGCCCCATTAATAAATCAATTGCCCTATTTAAACTACATCCCAATTATATGGGGTCAAACTATGTACTTCTACATGTAAAAACTTTTCTTTCAAAATCAAGCTCACTGTTATCGTCATGTCCCCTACATACCTGTCCTCAGGCAATCACGTGTCTGAATATAAATACTCAGGTACAAATACTAACTTTCATTTTAACCACAAAAATGTGTTTTTGAATTGTAGGTAAAATAAATGTCAAGGAATGCATTTTTTTTTTAATCTTCATGTTTCCCTTGTTTTTGAAGTGCATTTTAAAAATGGACAAAAATTCTAAAAAATAATCTGCAAATTTCATTCTTAAAAAAACATTCCAGATTCCACTCATCAACCTTCTCTTGATTATCGTCTTGCCAGTTATCATAGTCTGAACCAATTTTACAACGAAGGACAAAGAAAGTTGACTTGCATCTTTCACATATAATGTAAGCTTGCATCTAACACCATTCCTTATGCATGCGTCCAGGCTTCCTGAATTACAATAACGTGTCAAGATTCTGCCAAGGGCAATTCATCACAAAAATTAATGATGCACCTCATGACATCACACCCATACATTACCATGGTAACTAAGTGTAATGGTGTCTCGAGTGACACTCGATCGATGGACCATCATTAAATAAAATGCTCTGAATAAAAATTCCATCAAAACGATAGAATAGCATAAAGGTATCAATAGGAATGAACATTTTAATCCTACTAAAAAGTCATTTGACAGAGGTTAGACACAAAAGAAGACTTTCATTAAAAAAATAAATATCTGAACTCATCTAAGTTAAAACTTAATGGGGCATAAAAAACATAGTGTAATGAGAGTACACTGTAGGTGAGAGGGGATGAAAAATGTAGGTCCCTATTCCAAAGTCTTTCTGACGTGAATGTATTTTTTGTTCTTTGTTTTTCTGCTACCATGCCATGCATGAGGGGCTGTTTGCTTGAAATGCAAGCCTTGGACCAAACTCATCTAACACACCATGTTTATTCCCTCCTTAAACCTTTCCCTCCTTATTCCTTTGATGTATATGATATCTAGGTCACAAGTCATGCAGTACATCCGAATGTTTTGCTTGAATACAATTTAATTTTACAAGACCATGTTAACACTTTATTCCTTTGACATACAAAATATCTAGAACACAAGTCATGCGGTACATCCAAATGTTGTGCTTGAATACAATTTAATTACAAGACCATGTTCACAGTATATTCTCCCCTCAAACCTTACTCCTTTGACGTACATAATATCTAGGTCACAAGTCATGCGGTACATCCAAATGTTGAGCATGAATACACTTTAATTTTACCAGACAGGCCTCTCTGGAATCAATCTCTCTCCTTCAGTTTCCAAGCCACTGCTCACATGTCCGTCTTAATCTGAGCTCTTTTTGTTACAATGGCCTATTTATCGTCAGTTTACAGCCAGGAGGGCTTTAACTTTGTATATAACAAACATAAGTTAACATCCTTTTGGCTCCAAACCGACAATATGACCTGTTCAATTTCATAAGGGCATTAAACCTGTGTGCATGGATATACCATTTGTTTGGAGTCACATGGCATAAACTCTGAATGTTCTGAATGAATGCCCCTGCAGCTCCATACAGATAATTTTTATTGCCTTATGACTCAGCAGATGCTATAGTAAGGTGTCGGTTTTACTGAAAGGGTAGAGATAGAACGTCATGCTATTCAGCATATTTTCTCAATTACCTGTAAACAGAAAATCCATAGCAAATGAAGCAAATCTCTTATTTTCAAATCTCACTATTTACATTACAGTCAAGGGTAATTTAGCCTGTTGTTGGTAATATAATTGACATAGTTTTGCCTTGAATACTGCATGATTTCAAACACTATAAACATGGTCACAAAGTTTGAAATCATGAAATGTACATGCACAATGCTTTGGGATTTGTATGTACAGTAGATTTTCAAGAAGTGGAAACAGGGTGGCCTGCTGTGGTGTATTACAGTGTACCCTCCTATATACTAGATGCAAATATGGTCAAACCTGTCTATTGTGGTCACCCAAGGGAACAGAAAATGTGGCCACTGTATAGACAGGTGGCCGTTCTAGACAGGTTCTCCAATGCACATTTCTTTCTCAAGGGAGACCAAATACAGGGCCACTGTAGACAGGTGGCTTTTATAGAGAGGAGGCCACTAAGACCAGTTTGACAAAGATCCTAAGTTGAACTTATCTCTATTAAAGTTGAACTTAACAGTTATGGAAAGCTGTTAGCATTTTCAAAATTATTTTGTAAAACTTATTTTAAAAAGGCATAAAATGTTGATTCAAATTATTCATATTTTCTATTATCAAGGATATTTCATGTTCTTGATGTGGAATTTATGAAAGTTCGACTTAGGATCTTTGTGAAACACCGACCATCTCTTGGAAAATTACATCAATGTAGCAATGGAAACAGTAAAACATCTTTACATGGATGACAAGAATACAGTATCTTTCAAAACGTGATTGGAACAAGATTATATAATCTATTGAGAGTCAGAAGCTCTTAACTATGTGTTAAAAAGTTCATACCTTCCTGGCTCTGAGCAGGTGATGAAGCAGTATTTTATGTCAACACATTTTATCTCTCTCTACATCTCTGTCTGTCCGTCTGTCTGTCTGCCTGTCTGTCTGTCTCTTTCTTTCTCTCTCTCTCCCTCTCTCTCAAAGTATATCTATATCTACATGTATTTATCCATCTTCAATCCTCTTTATTCCACACACCTTCCAAAGTCACTGTGCCTCTAATCGGGCAAATTGCTTGCTCTCTATTCAACATCTCCTGGCACCTACTTATTCAGTTCTAATCCCCCATAGAGATATACATATATATGTATCATCAAGGTTTTATTTGCCACCATACACATACACATCTTCCTCTGGGTCCTCATTAACCAAACACCTATCCTCATTAAACTCAAGGCCTTGATCCCTACAAACTAATGACAATTCTGTATCAAATTTATCAGTTCCGGTGATCACAGCTTCCATCGTCTCCTTAGACCCCACAGGCTATATATCACTCCTGCATAAACAAGATCTCGACATCATGTTTCTTGCACTGTACTCATAAGACAATATTCACTGTTGCCCAAATAGTTGGTATAATGTTGTTAGCCTCAATCCATGATGTGGTTTTTACAATATTGATTATTCTGGTTTTATAGATAAAGTTCATATCTTTTCAGTAGTTCATTGAAAATTTATCTAAAGAGTCCCAGAAATGGTTAAGCTCTGAATAGATATCATGCCTATCCAGAATGAGCCATATTGTCACAATCATTTCAAGAAAAGAGGTAACAAACATTATTCCAACTTTATGGACAATCATTGGAAAGAAAATATACAGGGACTGGTTTACTGGCTCCTGAAATTCTGTAAAAAGGCCTAAAAAGCCTAAATGAAAAAATAATAATAATAATCAATTGAAAAAAAAAAAAGTTTTTGTTAGCAGTTTGTTTTCCTCTGCCCAAGTCCAGAGTGTATTAAGACTTATTGACCTTCCGCAAGTAAGTAATTCCTGCCATTGAAAATACATAGCTGGTACAGCATTCTTGCTTGCAGGCAGGCGAAAAAGTCAAAAGTCAAAAGTCCAGAGTCCTATTTGTAGTCCATAGCTAAGTCCCAAGCCCTACTTCAAAGTCCAAACTCAGAGTCCGAGTCAAGAATAATTTATACACCGTTACAAATTAAAAACAGGCCTATTCTGTATCTCTTGAAGAACAATTTCTCAAACTAATTCAAGTTGTAGCTGCCTACATGTTGTAGCTATAGATCAAAACAAGCTTACATAATTCTTCTTGAGGCCATCGTTAAGCTTCACGCCAACTCCTCTTTTATCCCTGCACCCCCCAGAAGATTAATGACAATCCCTACATTCAAACACTCTCCTGTTCATAACTCATACTTCCACCATCGCTTTTATCAACACTCGTCCCCAGCTCTCGTTTAGCTTTCCTTCCGGCTTCACATTCATGTTGTATACAAAAACACAGACATAAATTGAACATTGTGTATACAGCATACAAAACCAAATAAACATGCAATTATTCTTAGAGTAATCTAAAGATATAGAAGGTAATGAGGCACCAGGAAATCAGACATTTGTCAATTCATGTTCTAGGAGCTATAAAGATATTCTACTGATGTTATCATGTGTTTTGGCTCTCAATGGATGATTTGATGAGTTACAAGCAGGTTTGTTGTTGTGTTATGGATGTGATTGATGAATATTGCTCAAGACAGCTCTAATCATTTTCCCAGTTTGGCTGACCTAACCAAATTATAAACAAGCCAACTAAAATATATTCTGTATGGTTTTGAACAGGTAAATAAATCTAGATATGGGTAGAAAAAAGGGACAAACCAGGGACAGAGAGAATCTATGAATAATCTAATATTATTTACTTGATTATTGCCTGCTATTTTGTGGCCTTTTGATATGAGCTGACTTGATTTTCATTTACATTTGAAATATATTAAAATTATTATTAATATTTAAACAATTATTAGAAATAAAAGAAATTAGAATATATGCTGTATAATTGCGAGTGAAATAAAAGAGGGCTACCGTACATCATTAGCATAAAAGTTAATATGCTTGCAGCTCTCAGATTAGTTTCTGAAAATCAAGATAGAAAATGGAACAAGTGATTTGCAAACAAAGAAATGAAAAAGCGTTGATTTTCTTTCAAACCAATAATAATTACACCTACACAATATTTCGCTTAGGGAACTAGAGTACATTCCATGTAAGGTTCTGAATAAGCTTTCTTTCTTTCTTCTATACCACCGAGGTTAATTATCTTTTGCCGTCCATGTACACAGCCTCTAGAAATACCTTTCATGCTTGATGAAGAGAAATAATAACCAGGTATGTGCTGTTCCCCGCAACATCTCGTTTGTACTCTCCTCAAAGTGCATTAATGTTCTCCTTTTGTTTACATTCCGGAGGGTGTCACACGTTGCCTAGCAACAGCACTGACTTCCGACCATAACACACTAGTTAAAAACCCCATCAGGGGCTTTTTTTGTGAAAATTTTTGTAAGATCGTCTATAGAAAATGGGATTTCCTCTAGGTGATTTTTATAGGTTTTTTTCTTCCCCCAGAGGTCTTTACAAGCTTTCCAGAGTTTAATTACTTTCTGAGCTACTGGGACAATAATAACTAGTATGCAGGTTGAAAGCTTTGTGTTATGAGGTCTCCTTGCTACCCCCCCCCCTTATCAAAGAAATTAAAACCATTTGATTGATCCATGCTCAACTTCTAAAAAGGACCATATTCATACATGAAACAACATGAGAAATAAAGTACCGCTATGTATAAAGGCTTAGGAGCTGATCACACATACACTGTACATGTATAACAAAATTCAGTGCTATGGTCTTCACACTAGCACAGGAACCTCAAATTTGTCCCTCTATACCATCAAATATTTTAAATTTAAAATTTAAAACAGAGGCCCCATGCACACAGACAAAAATATCAATCCCATATGATGTAACACAGTGGTGCTATCCCAGCCCCCCCCCCCCCCCCCCCCCCCCCCC
>BEXV01000465.1:110620-121317 GCA_003118195.1 Hemicentrotus pulcherrimus | reverse complement strand
AGAGAGAGAGAGAGAGAGAGAGAGAGAGAGAGAGAGAGAAAGAGAGGGAGGGGAGAGACTGAAGCAAACAAAGATAGAGAAAAGACAGACTGAGAGAAAGAAAGAGTGTGATACAGAGACAGAGAGAGGGAGAGAGAGAGAGAGAGAGAAGGGGTGGTGCATTGAGACAGCTGTCAAGTAACAATGCTAATGAACTACAATTATTTTTTTATCATTAAAAGGGCCAGTAACAAATCTTGAAATGAAAGAAGCAATATAAAAAAAGTCTTTTCCCTAGATCTCAAAGGACTATTCATGAAGTCCCATGAACAAAATTGAAAAGGAAAAGAATAACATTAAATAGTGTTACACTGATGCGAATGCCAGCAGATCGCTCACTTGAATTGCTGCATCAAACTGTCATACAAAGTTTCCATTCAATTTCACTCCCACATGACAACAATGTGCTACTCGTTAATTTCTCAACGACCATGAATACAAATAAATATTTGGCTATGCTGACTCTGTCCACACATTCCATTGTACTCCACTCATGCGTAATTGATCTCTAATAACGCACCCTGTCACATCATATCAAGGACAGCAACATAGCAACAATTGAACTTGGCCAAGCCCAGCGCGGGTATTCCCATTCAGTACAGAATCAATGAAATTAGTGCCAAGAAATGTATCATTTTGAATGGCTTGGAATGCCATGTGAATGCACGGTGATCTTTGTACAAGATAATGTGTGCATTTCAGATTAGTAAGCTTACTTTTCTCACATTATTCACTAAACAAGAATAAATAACGAGTGTTCTGTCTGCTATTATGTGAAACTTTTAGTCTCTATCACCCAAAGGAATTTTTATAAAAAATTTATAAAATATATATGAAGTTGTCAAAAAAAATGCATTATTATGAAGTGTTTTTTTTTAACAGAATCATGGATTTATTTCAATATTACAGTATTTTTGTCTTCTATTTTGCTTGAATATAAAGGAACATTAAGCAATTTTAAAAGTGAAAAATTGGATACTCGATTCTCGATTCTAAATTTCATAAATACATTTCTACGTTTTAATACCAAGCACATACGTAAAATATGCCTTTTTCACTTAATAAATTAAAACTTTTTGCTTGACATCTGTTTCTCTCCCTTTTCTACCTCTTATTCTTTTCCAATTCTATTTAAAGTCAATTCTACTACAAGGTTTAATGCCCTCCCATGTAGGCCCACGTGAACCTCATACATGAGTAATGTTTCCTTTTTATGCAAACAATGAAAGTTTTCTTACAGATCATGTGACTTGACATAGATTAAAGAGATTATGTTTTTTTCTCTTTTCTTACCAATTAAATTTCTTACATAGTGAGTGATATGATTAAAAGAGTGCTATATATAAATTCTAGGGATTAATCTACGGTACTTGAACTTCAACCCAGCCCCTTACAGTATACTCTCAGCAGCTCAAGATCTGTTCATGGTATAAAGAGTTTCTGTTATTAGGTAAAAGTTGTTCCCCTTGGAAGCCCCAACCCCTGTGCATGCACTTCCTTCCTTGTTCCTCCCATGATAACCTAAGTGAGACCTAGGTGAAATAGAAACCATAATTTGATCTATGTTCACAGAATCCCAGGTCATTTCTCTCTTCATAGTTGTTCTGATTTCTTACGCTGTTTAAAGGGATATCCTTCAAACATAAGTGTACCCTGTACTGTACACCTACGTGTAGCTGTGCAAAAGTACAACTACAGAAAATAACTACATGTACACCAAAATAACATTCACCCAATATAAAGACGAATCGGTTAAAACAAATTATCTGAAAAATTTTCAGTGAATTGTTTGAAATAATCATATGAAAGATCTGTTCATAATTTGAAAGCTTTACAAAATAATAAATCTACTGCAATTAAACAAAGCTATTGAAATGGAATACAAAGCAAAATAATTAAGGAATGTCCCCCACCCACATAAACATGAATAGGTCCATGAAACTTTAATCGTTATTGATATTGAATTCTTTTGTGTTCCATATTTCAAGGTTAAGATTAACAGCAAACAAATGAAATAGAAGAAGAGTTAAATGGAGGGAGAGAGATAGAGATAGAGATAGGGGGAGAATGATGCAATGTGAGAGAGGGGCAATAATGAGTAAAGGTAAAATAGTGTTAAAGAAGTCTACTTAAATATACATGTACAGTAGTCACTAATGTTTCTGGCGCTTATATGATATTCTTTTACAGAAGCCATGGCCAATATTAATATTTTCTCCCAGAATCATGCGTTGGTTCCTCCTCTCCTTGATATCAATCTAATAATAACTTGTTATGACCACTAGAATGCACAGCCCCTAAATCCAGAAGCCTTTGTTGACATTATCAAGTTCCTTTTGTGAAGGCTATTAACCCAATAAAAATCTCATAATATTGCAGTGTCAATAAAACAGGTTTACCATACCATTTACTGTTTACATTAGATTTCAACTTCTGTCGTACTTCACTGACTGATGTACAGGTATAAANAAGGTAAAAGTTGTTCCCCTTGGAAGCCCCAACCCCTGTGCATGCACTTCCTTCCTTGTTCCTCCCATGATAACCTAAGTGAGACCTAGGTGAAATAGAAACCATAATTTGATCTATGTTCACAGAATCCCAGGTCATTTCTCTCTTCATAGTTGTTCTGATTTCTTACGCTGTTTAAAGGGATATCCTTCAAACATAAGTGTACCCTGTACTGTACACCTACGTGTAGCTGTGCAAAAGTACAACTACAGAAAATAACTACATGTACACCAAAATAACATTCACCCAATATAAAGACGAATCGGTTAAAACAAATTATCTGAAAAATTTTCAGTGAATTGTTTGAAATAATCATATGAAAGATCTGTTCATAATTTGAAAGCTTTACAAAATAATAAATCTACTGCAATTAAACAAAGCTATTGAAATGGAATACAAAGCAAAATAATTAAGGAATGTCCCCCACCCACATAAACATGAATAGGTCCATGAAACTTTAATCGTTATTGATATTGAATTCTTTTGTGTTCCATATTTCAAGGTTAAGATTAACAGCAAACAAATGAAATAGAAGAAGAGTTAAATGGAGGGAGAGAGATAGAGATAGAGATAGGGGGAGAATGATGCAATGTGAGAGAGGGGCAATAATGAGTAAAGGTAAAATAGTGTTAAAGAAGTCTACTTAAATATACATGTACAGTAGTCACTAATGTTTCTGGCGCTTATATGATATTCTTTTACAGAAGCCATGGCCAATATTAATATTTTCTCCCAGAATCATGCGTTGGTTCCTCCTCTCCTTGATATCAATCTAATAATAACTTGTTATGACCACTAGAATGCACAGCCCCTAAATCCAGAAGCCTTTGTTGACATTATCAAGTTCCTTTTGTGAAGGCTATTAACCCAATAAAAATCTCATAATATTGCAGTGTCAATAAAACAGGTTTACCATACCATTTACTGTTTACATTAGATTTCAACTTCTGTCGTACTTCACTGACTGATGTACAGGTATAAACTAATGCTGACAGTCTTTGTATTACCGGTAGTTGGAAGTATTGAATAGTTTTCACTTCGGACTCCACATCAAAACACACAAGTGAAGCCTTTAAAAGTAAATAGTTCTTGTAAAACAATGTATCTTTTTTTCAATCTTCAGCCAAATAACACACTATGCCCTTAAAGAAGAGCAGTTTACAGGTGCATTCAACAGAATAAATGATAAAGTAGTGCACTGATTCGTATTAAATTCAAGAATGGCTTCTTAATTTCAATCTTTAGATTAAAGTCTTTCAGAGCATGTTTTAATATTCTGACATTTACAATACTGATGAAAATATCCAAATAATGTATCCACTTTTTTTTGAGGAGTAGTATATTGCATTCACTGGAATTGATATCGAAGGAATTTACATTATCTCAACATTCAAGAATTGCCTGGTCAAAATACTCAAGTGTTTGAAACATGGTTAGTACATGAACTATAGCCAATTTTTAATTTTTTAGTTGTCTAAATATTCATAGAAAATGCATGAAATGTTATGCTTTAGAAATCAACACAACAGATACATTACATTTACGTTTGCTGTCATGATCTAAATGTAGGATGTATGCTGTCATGACCTAGATGTAACAAAGAAGGTATTGCCTATTCTATATTCAGGAAAGTGTCATTTCCTTAGTACTTGGTAGACCCTGGATGTTTATGAAACTAAGCTACAAACAACACTCTGTGATCATTATACCTATATTCTTGAGTAAAATGTATTTTTAAAATTTGTTTTGGGGTATTAAAAAGGAAGATGTTGATTAATAAATGCTTTACCTTTTCATACCCCCTCTTTCAAACAAACAACATTGTAGCTAACATCCTTCTTTTTTTAAAGGAAAAAAAAAAAGAAGAAGATTATTTTTTTTTCTTCAAAGAAAGTGTTCATAAAAATCAACATACATGTACATGTACTTATTATGTACAATATAGGGGCGAATGCTGCCATGAAAAGAATACTGAAAAGAGAAGGGAAATGATTCATTCAAGAACACTGATGTGAAAGAAAAAAAAAATGATTGATGAACTGGTCGCTGAGATGATATACCGGTATGCATTTATCATTTAATCTGTGTCCAAGCAATAAAGGCCTGCATGACATCAGAGCATAGTTGTCTCAACTGATTGGGTTTAAAAGAAGCATTATATTCTGATAATACTCTGTGAGGCATGGAGTAGGAGGGGATTGAATTCACAAAGCAATGCCTTTAAGGCAAGAAAACAGAGGATTGTTGAAGGGTAAGGGCGGAAATGAGGCTTACCACAAGCTAGGTTCAATGCAATTACACCTAACGTTGAGATACTGGGTTGGTTCCGTACGTGAACTTGTTAACTTCAGTGGAACTCGCTTAATTTAATAAGCACATGGACTTCCTCGCCTGTGCAAGATCAAACTTAAAGAAAAGATTTCCTCCTCCGTTCCTTTTCTTCAAGATTGGGTATAATTAGGCAGTTTAAATTTGCTATTTCTTCAAAATTACTGCATTTACATACAGTATTTCTGCTGGGTAACCCTTCTCCTATCCAAGACTTAATCTAACCTCTATTTCCTCAGGTTACACACTAATATAAACTAATTATACATGTAAGATTAGTATAAAAATATTGATCTCACATTATATTTCATTTTCTGAGGGGTTCAGAATGGTAAATGAAATAAGGATTTAATACACAGTACCCAAGTGTGCATTGAAGTAGGACAACATTTCTTGCCTGCTTATAGTTAGAGTGTAACTGATTACTTTTGACAGTTTAATATCAACAGGATTCCTTCAATTACAATCATAAGAAATAGACGCCTTCCTGCTTGCTACAATTGTATGAGAGTTTTACATTAATGTGCATCATACCTTTATGGGTATGTGAAATTAGATTAGGTTCCACCCGTCTGGTGTTTTGGGGTGTGCCTCCTGTCTAGGGGTTCTGCTCATACCGGTAATCTTAAACTTGAGCTGTAGGGTAGTAGAAGAAATGTGGTCTTTTCAGATATTCTCTATCAGACCCTCATCACTTTCTTCCCGAATCATGAATTCTGTGGATTCATTGACTACCATGTTTACTGACCAATTTCTTGATCCACAGTAAACTTGGGATTATTAGGTCCTCATTGCAGAGGCAATTTTCAACACTCCAAAATTTCTGTTCTAGACATTCTTATATTTGTCATATTCAAACCCTGATATTGTCATGATATGGCTTATCTAGGTTGTCTCAACTTCCGAACTTGAAGTTGCATTACCAGCCACTTGAAAAATCACATAGGATGACAAAGTAAATTCTAGTGCACATTTAATATGAGCTCCATAATATTTTAGTTTAAAAATATCTTGACATCTATTTTGGGAGATTTGTCAAATGTCACCTCGACCAAAAAAGGTGAAAAATTTCTGTTGCCCAAGGGGTCACTTATTTCCAGTCCTGCTCAATGTTTCTCTATAAAGATTGTACCTTAACCCTTTCAATCCCATTTGCAGCAGGTCATACTTGACTTAGCAAAGAGATTTTAATCCTTAAAATGAGCCGTTCTTATGGACGTACTGAAGAACAGCCATCTGGCTTAGTGGGTTTCACCATGATGAAATAAATCAAATGCACTCTTCCCTTACCTTATACTCCTGTTCAGCGCTGCGTGGATTCACTTCATACTCGGGTAAGAACATAGCTTCACTCTGAGGCACCGGCCAGGTGGTCCTAGATGCCAAGTAAGGGTCTGTGAGTGAGACTACACTCCTTCTTCTCCTGGATGTCCGAGACCATATCCTCTGAAAGCTGTGGTCACTAGAACTCCTGCTTGGGATCTGCAAGACAGAGCAAAAAACAAGGAAGTTGCATTCGGTGTCAATTATCTTTTGTTTACATGGAAACCTATCTATTTCTGCGACAGAAAAAGACCTGGAATTAGGTCTAGTAAATTTTGAATTAATATTCAAAGAAAATTATCACTAATAGTTTTAAGATTCCATCGTTTGAATGAAAATGCACAGAACATATTACATTGAAACATCTGTTGGACACTTATTACATATATTCCTAAAATGATTCCTAAAGTTGACAGAATTCAGAATGGTATTGATCTCTGAGATCTGTTTAACATGAATGTTGTTGTGAAACCTGTGCTTCCTGTTACAACTCAAAAAAGTTACTACTGTGAAAATAGATTCATTTGCAAATGAATCACATCTAAAACACCTAATTTGCTTTGGACAGCTCAGAGCTTAAATCTTGTATAATCCTTCCCTGACATAGCAACAACTCAACTGAAGGGAAATCTCATCTGTGTTTGTAGAGATCATAAATACATTAGAAGAGATTTCAAATACTAAGTAATCACGAGTTCTAGGATTTTGAAACATTGATGAATGTGAATACATTGGTAAATGGATCTCTTCTTTTGCTTTGAATTTAAAAATTGTTATACTGTACAGCAGGTTCATGCATGTATGCAAGTGCACTTGTACCATCCTCACAATAACAAGTAATGTACAGTTTATATAGAATGCACTAGATGAATATGCACATATATTTGCCATCTAATTCATCCCAACTAGGAAGATTTGTCTAGTAGACACTCTTTTCAATTGATCTAGCAATGGTCCATCCAACTCGATGCGACAATGCCGGCTTCTCAATTTAAATCAATGAGGCAGGAAAGGAAATTGGTTCTACATGTGCAGCGGATCAGTCAACTGTAAAACTTGTTCAGTCATTTAGAAAGAATACAGCACCATCAATAAGAAGGGATGGAGAGGGCAGAGCCGGACGGACTTGTTATATGTTTTTTAAAGTCAATATTGGAATTAATGGCAAAAGTGAAGGGTTTCATAAAAACGGAGAATGGGTGAGAGCTACAGGAAGGAGAATCATACTGACAATTCTTGTTTAGAGGGAAATTTGAAATTAGAGATTAAAGTATATTTGATAGTGGTAATGAAATTAATTGAGACATACTGCATACATACATTTAAAACTCTGGGTAAGGCAGTAGTTATTAAAAGAAGTAATAGTAGATATATTAGAGAGAGAGAGAGAGAGAGAGAGAGAGAATGATAGGTAGAGGTAGTAGTAGTAGTAGTAGTAGTAGTTTGAAGAAGTAACAGTAGATCATTTAGAGGAAGATGGTTAGTTGTAGTAGTAGTATTTGTAGTAGTATTTGTAGTAGTAGTAGTAGTAGTAGTAGTAGTAATAGTAGTAGAAGTAGCGGCAGCAGTAGCAGCAGTTGCACTATTATAGTACACTGTCATGTTAATTTGTATCAAAAATTAGTTTTAGTTAGTTCAAACAAATTAATTCTGATGGAAGTAGAACTGCGAGTGATTTTGTCTTATAGAAGGATATCCAGTCTGGAAGTCAACACTTATACCTGTTTTCTACATCCACGTTCAGTAGAAATCTATCAAGTTTGTCACTAAATACAGCAAGACACCGCTAGTAACTCTCTCCCTAATTTTAACGTGCACTTGATTTGACTGAATGAAAATTAGTAGGAATATAGTAGCAGATGTTATTGTTTCTTACGTATGATTGCAATTGAGTGCTACTATCAGAAGGAATTAACTGCATGTACAGTACATAATACATGTATATAGTCTCATTGGTCAGGTATACACTATCGTACACAGGTCCGGCCACAGAAAACTTGGAGAGTCACACATTATAAAAGATATGTACTGCAAAACATGCTTTATTAGCAAAAATATCTTTTTCTCTCAACATACCAAGTCTGTAAAAATTTATAATTGCAGTTATTAGATTTCAATATTCATGAATGAAACTTGTCATCTTTTAATCAAATTAAATATCCATCATTATTGATAAGGTTCAAAATTATTGAATGGGAAACACGTAATGTGCTGTGGAATTGGACCAACTTTAATGGTCAAAAGGAAGTACATGTATACACAGATTACTTGATTTCTCATGCATGATTTAATTGGTATCCGGATATGCGTCTAGTACTAAAATTACAATAGAGGGATAGAAACAAGTTTACTGTTTGGCTTTTCAATCTGTATTCTGGTATCAACAATGTTACCATCCTGAACAAATTATAAACTTGTTGGTTCCATAGACAGATAGTCTTTTAAAAAATTGAAAGAGAAGCAGAACAGAACTTGAATTGACATACATTTATGCCCCTTTAAAAGTGGGTGGAACAACAAGACATTCATTTTTCACCTAATTTTTTTCCACATACAAGTATGTCTGAAACACAGTACTGTTACAATGTATGCAGTTTATATTTAACTAGACACTGCATGAACTCTATAATGCACACTGCTAATGGTGGATTAACATTTTCCCAGGATTGAAAAAAAAACTGTAAAGTGTAAAGCACCACTCATAAATCTGCTCAACCCTTTCCCTATCAGTGATAAGATCACAGTTGTATGCCCTTAAGCCAATTTGCTTATTTATGAGCCTTTATATTATAATGCATACTGACATCAAACACAAATAATTGTAAAAGGTATAGAAAATTGAACAAATTCTGCACTCCCCTGTCAATTGTAGCAAAGATGTCAGGTGAAATTACAGCCCTACAAGTGAACTCGTTTTTCAAATATAGAGAAAGCTTTTCCATTAAAGTGTAGTATTGCATGGTACTTGCTACAAATTACAGGAATACAATATACAGAGGTACTTCCAGGTACTGCCACTCTCTATATAATTGACAATTAAAATTCAATTCAAGTCACCTGTAGGCCTCATATTTCATTCAATATTCAAGAGTTCTTTGGAAATGTAAATGTTTCTTTCTGGAAATATTAAACGGACTGATATCAGAGATCATGGAAATCAATCTCTCAAGAAGACTAGTAATTGTAAATTCAGAATGTATGGCACATGGGGGAGAGAAAAGTTGCTTTATGCAAGAAAGGCCCTACACATACTTATTCATTTTGTTTTACGGCACCGTTCATCTTTCCTTTGAGGTGGTTAACGAACTTCAGGTCAACCATAAACAAGGCTTACATTAACCTTACACATTAAAGGGATCGTTTAACAATGTTAAATCTGAGATGCACGGCCCTTTGTGTTCTCAGTGTCTGTGATATGATGTTGTTGTATTGAAGCCTTAAAAAAATTGTGCTTCAAAATGATCAAGAAGTGCCTCAAAAAAGTAAAAACCTTTAAGTGACCAGTTTTACCATACACGTTTTCTCCAATAGACTATAGTGTTATGAAAACCGTTTGGCAAATGCAAAATTTGATTTCGATTTTCAATCATAAATATCTTGATAATCTTGATAATAGACAGGCGATCGGCTTGTAGAAGTCATGGGGTTCCTGACTGACCTAAAGGCTTATAATTATCATTGCAGCATGAGCTAAATCAAGGATCTTTTTTAAAGGATCTAAGACAAAGTTACCGGATCCCTTTAAGAGGTATGCAAACATAATGGACAAGGAAGACCTACAAGAGCTACTCTTGTACGTTGTATAGAGAAAGTCTAATGATCTGGATTAGCAGGTGAAATTCCTGTAATGATAAGGCTTACCAGGCAAGTATGAAACATCTTATTAAAGTGGGTTTTTTTAATCCATTCTTCACACAAATTTATTTGGCATCCCATTAGGTTTTGTATATACAATGTATCTGTATTTTAAGAAAAATCTCTCCTATGACTACATTGTATGAGTGTGAAAATGAGTAACACTAAATTAAACTTTAATGTCGATTTCTCACCATGCAGACTGTCAGTCTGTCTTATTGCTATTGTTGGCAATATTAAACCTGGTAATACTTCTGGGTACACACACACACACACACACACACACACATACACATTTATTTGAATGCATGACACAGGTGGGCAGATTAGAGGGATATCACAAACATTATGGTCTCTTTGGAGCCAAAAGGGCACTAACTCTGTGTTAAACTACATGTAGGCCTATACTTACATGCATGTCAATGCTGTCCTGGCTCCAAACACACATTATTCTATTCAAAGCTGTCAGACTCTCAAACAAAGAGTCACTTTCCATTTTCTAATTTTAATATATGAATAAACAAACCTCATAAATTTGATAGTATGATGGACCTCGACTCCACCAGATTCGAGCGGCGGACCTTTCTTCATGCCCTCAGCATTGGCACTTCCTCAGTAAAAGGCCTTAAAGGTATCCTGGCTAT
>BEXV01000465.1:78168-90257 GCA_003118195.1 Hemicentrotus pulcherrimus | reverse complement strand
GGGGGGGGGGGGGGGGGCTATTTTATTTTTAAGGTTCTTTTTGGCATCTTAGCAGATTTCTCGGCTTTTTTTTTGTTAATGTCTTTTCAGAAATTTCTGGCCACCCTTGATAAATACCAGATGGAGAGGATTATCGTCACACTTCTGGACCGTTTACCGGAGGTGTATATGGTCTGAGCCTGCAGTGCCAATACCCCATCTGCACACAGACGTGACAGCTTCATGGTGCATCTGCACCAAATGTCGACCTATGCCGACAGAAGTAGAAAATGTTTGTTGCAGGTTACGTCCTTGTGTGACATCAACTCTAAACTTTTCAGATGGCGTAACCAATGGTACAGTGCTTTTTGCTGCCATGCAAGCAAGCAGGGACAACTTCCCCCGCAACATTCCAAGAAGCAATGACTCCTATCGACACTACGCTTATAAACAATTCATTTATATTCATCATAATTTTAACCGATCAGGAATTCGCCTCTGCGTTCCCCGCACTTGGCGGGAGCACTTCAGACTTTCATTTGTGCCGGATTCGATTGTAGTATTGTAGACATTGTACTATTGTATTGCTTTCCTCCATTTCCTATGTTAGTAATCACATTGTACTTATCATGCTTATCTGATACAGACTATTTCCATGTTCCCTATTGACATTTTAATTGTGAGGTGCCTGGATGTGGGACGTCGTTCGTATTGTTGGATGTAACGCCATTGATGGTATGTTGTTATTATGTTTTGTAATTTGTATGATATTGTGTACATTATTACACCTGTACCAGTGAACAACAAATTTCCATTTTTATGGATAATAAATCAATTCAATCATGGTCGCTTGGGAGCTGGTAATAGAAGGGTAGTGTTGTGTTGTTTTGCGTGTCAGACAGAGTTACCCAGCTCCTAACAATGTCTACAAAGGCTTTGTCAATAGCGTCCATGACTAAGAACACATTTCTGTATCTAAAGTTGTTTTTATTATGGACATGTATATTAATTAGCTTTCATTGTATCATTTTATGGTATAGTTTATTGCTGCTGTGTTTTGTTTGTTTGTTTGTTTTGTTTTTTTGTTCTTTTTAGTTTTAAGGTAGTTGTAAAGGACAAGATCAAGGAGATGTTAGAGTATGACGTCATGGGGTGCCTTTTCGGACAACTTGCCACACTTTTTTTTCCTCATGATTTCTAGATCTAAAATCCCTCATCTTAGATGAAATTGTCATTTTTCATGATTTTCATGCAATTACCTACCAGTTAGTCTGACATCCGGGATCTGCAAGACAATGGAATCGATACTTCGAGACCATATCATGAGCTTCATGGATGAAAAGAAGAATTTGACCGACCACCAACATGGATTTCGTTCAGGTAGATCATTTGCAAAACGGCTCATCAGTCCTGGATTCATAGACAAGCATGCTAGAAGAAGGAGGCGGTATTGATATGGCCTATCTAGACTGAAGCAAAGCATTCGATTCAGTACAACATCAACGACTGTAGCTTTAGCCACAAAGCCATGTCCATTTAAAAAAACTGGATTCAAGAGCCTCTAATTGCCAGGTTTACAACGTTTTGTACATTTTCAATTACCGTAATTGACGTTGTATAAACTGCCCTTGGGTATTAACCGAACCACAAAATTGACAAAATGTTTTTTGTCAAAGTCGGGATTCGATCTCTTGCGTACAAATGGCAATGTGACTAAAGTCGACGCCTTAGACCGCTCGGCCATCAAGCACTGATCTGATACAGTATCTAACAGTTTTCTGTGATGTATACCAGTACATTGAAATGGATTAAAAATGGCCCCTTCTTTTACTTTTGCAATGCATTGGCACGAACTTAGATCAAGATCTATCGGCAGATGTTGTTTTTGGAAGAATATTTTCTGCTTCATGTCAACAACGCAAGATAAAATTGTCGGTAAAATGTGTGGGAAATGTCCTGTACCATAGTGGTATAGTTTTTGTACCGTGCGTAGTCCCATATGTGCAAATTTGTGCTGGTTTTGACTTACTTTTCTTTTCTTTTTTAACTCTTTCGCCTGAGCCGCACCCCGACTTTTTGATTTTTTTCTCTCCCGAAAATACTGCGGTGTTTACGAAGTCCCATATGTGCAAATTCGTGCTGGTTTTGACTTACTTTTTGTTTTTTGTTTTTTTGGGTGTACCATGAATAAACCGCACCCCCGACTTTGAAATTTTTTCGGCGGCAAAAAGGGGAGGTTGATACAACGTTAATTACGGTACAAGGAAAATATCTGACCAACCGACCCAGGTTCTGGCACCTAAAGGGCAATAATACATTTTTTTTGTTAAGGTCTAAAAGTGATACAGGATTGATTGATACACGAGAGTATTATGCCTGCAAACAGCGAGCACATACCTACACCAGAGACGGCTCATGATAACATCCCACATTTAATGGAACTCAGTCATCATCCTCTACCACTTCAAGACTGTGAAGTCAGACTTCTTATTGGGTATGACTGTGCCAGAGCATTGACACCTTGTGACGTCATTCCAGCCCGTGACGATGAAGGACCATATGGTATAAAGACGGATATGGGCTGGAGCATTGTCAGAACTGTGCCCAACAATTATGACGGAAGACACGATGATCCAACTGGCATCAGCTATCGCCTCATGGCCTGTGAGGCATCAATCGATATGAGGTCGGGAAGCCAGAATGGGCTTTTTGCACAGAAGGTGGCCAATTTATGTAACTCGAAAAAAGTAATTCAAGACAAGATATTTGACTGCTGATGAGCATGAGAATTGCTTTTTATCCAGTACATCCTGGGTTTTTTGTGATTTCCTTTGAGTATATAAGGAGGCAAAGAGTCTGTCAAATGACTTTCAATGCTTCTCATTGGCTACATTCTTTAACCCATTTCATAATCATATATTAATAGATATTTGTACAGCAGTAATCAAAATTATGTCTTTGGGCATTATCCTTTAAAATACTTTCTGTCTTTAATAATAGAAAAGAAAGAATATCAAGAAGCGTGTTTGCATGATTGAGCTTAGTTTACATTACTCTTCAAATACAATAAAGCTGCCAATCATTCCTATTTTCTCATAACAAATCTCTTATTTTGTTGCCTTATTCTAGCTTTCTTAATCATAATCTGAATGTTAGATACTGTGTGTTGAGAACCAGAAAGACATTAAAGATAAACTCCAGTTCTGGTAAAAAAAAAAGAAAATTAATTCTCACAGAATCAAACGAAACTTACACTGAATGTTCAAGATTACAAATAAATAACATGTGCCAAACAATTTTGGAAGAAAATGTATACTGGCTGAGTAATGAGCATAGAAAGACAAGGAAATCAAGGTAGTACCAACCCCGACACCATGTGTGTTGTCCCATATATAGCTTTCTGTGTACAGTGCTTGTTACTTTACCAAGACTCGGTCAAATTTATTATGATTTTGATGACTCCAGACCCTTGCAGTGCACACCAATACTTACATGCTACATGATCAACTGTTTCTGATCCTTTCCACACCTTTTCTTTCACAATGCAATCGCATTACCAGTACTAAAGTTTATCTTTAACTTCGTGCAATCTGACTTAATGCCCTACTGGCTCTCAACAGACAATACATCATTATAGATAGGTCATTGCACTCTCAATCAAGTTGAACCAGAAGAGTTTTGATTGTTATCATTTCATAAAGACTTTCACCCTTTGAAAAGTCAGTAGGAGATATTCAAGTCAACCATTTCATGACGTAAAAAAACGTAACCATTCACAATGATTCAGTAATTTCAAAGTACACGTACATGCAATTGTCTGCTGAAAGCCAAGTAGGCAATTATCTATATACTTTTGGGCTGTCATTTGGCAATATCTCTTACCATCTCAACAAAGTATTATTCTTGCTAGAAACATATTTACTTTTCAAACCCAGAAAGACCATCTCGATGTACATTATTGATTTGGCTACTAAATTGCACTTACATATTTAACTATTGCATATATCAACATTATCATCAAATCAACTGTCAATGTAATCAGAGCTGTTATACATCAAAACAACCACCTCTGAACAAACATCTCATGGTGCAGTAGGTCATCTGGCCTTGCCGTGTTCATGATGTAGTCCCACCCCATTCTTTCTGTGTTCCTTCTTCCGTATATGGACGTACTGTATGATGCTCCACACACCTCTGCACATGTTAATCAGGCGCTGGTCTGTGTTTTCACCAAGGGATATGGCAAAACGATATTGCGCCCTGTGTGATAAAGCATACGGATCACAGTTCATATGAAGATATGGAGGTTATATTATAGGTTGGTGGAAATACAGAGTACTTTTGAACACACAATACAAAGGCGAGTGAAGCTGCCAGTTCTCAAAATAAATATGTGCTTGGGAAATTTGCCCCAATGACTTTTATGAAACTGTTTCCTTTTTGTATTTGGGTCAAGAATTTTGCTTCTTGTGCATCATTGCTTTATTCAAAATTGGAATGGAGCACCAAAAGAGAGACAGAGAGACAGACAGAGAGAGTGAGAGAGAGAGAGAGAGTGTATGAGAGAGACAGAGAGAAAGAGAGAGAGAGAGGGAGAGAGAGAGACAGGGAGTGAGAGACAGGGAGTGAGTGATAGAGAGCAAGAGTGAAATGTTTTGAACATTAAAAGTTGCACTTGGATTTCTAAGAGATTAATGTGTAACTAGATTTACCACAGCTCTTACCTGACAATAAACATGGCATGTTGAATGAAACCATTTTGCATGAGACTCTGAGCCATGTAGACCCTGCAGCGAGCTAGTAAGATGGGATCACCAATCTGACAGGCTAGCTTCATCTGATGAATGGAAACTCTGCCTGCCTTCTCTGCCTGAATGAATGAATGAAATATGAAAGATTGCTCAACACAGATATTCATTAGATATATTTTCAAATTTCATTACATTTGTCAGATCATTTGTCTGTCCTTTAAAATGTTAAAGCAGAAACATTATCAAAAAACAGAGAATTGGACTAAAAAGGGTTTCAGGAAAATTTAGACAACTACTGATGTTATAATCTTGTTAAAATACAGAGAAATCTCTAAATACAGACCACTCAAAAGGAAACAAAAGATCAGTCTTTATGAGCATATGGCATGGTTTTCCTGTACATACTATCTCTATGATAGGCCTTAATGAGAAACCCTGCAAGATAGAAACAAACAAATAAGTTCTTTATAGACAGGTGGTTTCTCTATACAAGTGGTTGCTATTAAACAGTTATGAATAATAAAGAGACTTACAAAATTCTGGAAGTCATCTCCAAGGGCTGAGTAAGCTCCTCCTAGAGTGGACAGCCAGGAGAAGGAATCTTCCATAGCAATACGGGCAAGCCACAGGGGTAACATCTTCATACTCCTAAACAGAAAGATCAAAGGAAAGGTGAAAACAGGAATATGGTTACGACTAAATGACCTAATGGCAAAAACCACAGATTCTTGAAAATGCCATTAGACCTAGAGTGCTAGAAACCATTGATTCTCACTACAGGGTGACATTTTGTAACTACATTTTTTTGATGGATTATGTTTTAAAATAAGAGAATCGTTACGTAAGATATTATTATAGTCTAAAAATATACAAATTACTAATACAACTGATTTAAGATTTCAAAGATTTCTGTTTATATTTTTATATCGCTGTTGCCTTACCATCGAATGTCTGGCTCCATTTTGAATAAATTAGACTGTCTCAAATGCAGAGCCAACCTGATACCAGTTGACCTCTTCTGTTCTTTTGGAGTTCTCTTGGAGGAGCAGCTCCATGCATAGAGATTCTTCATAAAGAGTTGTCTGTAGCCTTGGGAATGCCTCAATTCACACATAAAACATGATGCCAATATTGGATCTACATGTATGTCCGTTCCGAGCTGTATGAATTCAGCGTTGGTAGATAGAGTACTGTCATGTTGTGTTCCTCCTTGTATCTGTTCATTGTTCTGATCCGGAAATATGTCTCTTGTGACTTGCACAATGTTCCTTTGGTTTGCTGACTCCTGTGCTGAAATACACTTCTCCTTCACAGAGTCTTTTTGGTTTACATCTTCACTGCATGATGAAAGCCCAAAGGACGCTGATTTGGTAATTCGGTTGGACTTGTAGTTCAGATTATCTTGGGTCAGGTCAAACGAGGCGAAAGAATCTGTTGCGCTGACATCATCAGGAGTTGGCTTTTGAAACAAAATGCAGTCTATCATAGAAGTTCCCTGATTCACTGTGATAGCTATCACATTGTGTGGCTCCATCTGCAAAAAGAGAGAGGGAGGGAGAAATTAGACAACTTGTAAACATGGATAAATCGCGTCCTAAACAAAAGGAGCTGATGTCTTTTTTCTTCGACGCTCTGCATGTGTAGGGTTACCGATCCACGCCTTGGCAATGTGAAAAACTAATTCCTCGTCATAAAATACCTCGGCCAAGTTCACTGTCAACTTTAATGAGTTGTCCGTCTTCCCAAGGATTTATCGTTTATAAGGCCTAAAAAATAAGATGTTGTAATTCCCTTTAAGTGCCAGAACATGGGTCACTTGGTCAGATTTATTTTAAACTTTTTTTTTCCCCCTCAAAACAGCGACCATCGCCCCGAAAACTCAAAACCAGGAACGTCGCCCAAATTTTGCTTGTTTCTAGCTGGTGCAGTGCATGGTAACGTATATGTAAACATACACGAGGCCGGAGTCTACTTGTAGCAGGATTTTAAAACTAAGGCAGAAGACAAGCAAAAATTTGGGACTAATTTGATGATTTTATGCATTTTTGTTGCATATGTTGCCATATAGCCAGGGTCTATAGTGCAAAGATGGGCAAATAATTATGAGTGGCAATGGCAAGGCCTATGCCCATACCCCATGGCCTGGCCTGTCATGGCCCAAGAATTTCGCACATCACTTATTTATCATTGAATCTTAGATACATTGAGAGATATTTACCATTTCACATCAATTCATTCACGTTTGTCGACGAGACTCCAGGACAATTTATCCGGATTGTTCTCTCTGATCTGATCGACGCTTGTAAGTGTTTCAGCTCTTCTTGTAAGTCTTTTGGTTTTGAAGACACCATATACCGTACCCGTAGCGCGTAGCGATAAAATCTAAAAAATCGGTTAATCCATGATTCATTACACTGCGCTGCATGCACACTCCCAGTCCCACGTACGTAAACCGTCAAATCAGGAGTTGGAACTGGTATGTAAAACATTCTAATTGGAGATTTTGTTCATATTTTCATTGAGATATAATTTAATTTTTCCAATCATCCAATGACGATGAATCGTACACTGGCACGTTGTTGTGTGAGTAGAGTCAATACAATTACAAGAGTGTCATGTTTCCGTCTGTCAATGTTATGTTGAGTGTTGCATGTTAATAATTGTTGTGGCTTATGCAGCTTGCAGCGGGGTGGGGGCGGGCTCTAGCGAGCGGCCGCTCCCGATTCCGGGCTCCGGGGATCGGATCTCAGCTCTAGCTCAGCTCAGCTGCCTCGGCAGGTATTGAGCATAGTCATAGACACTGCTAGCCATTGATTTTAGTAACAGTGGCAACGTCTCAAGAAACCGCCAAAGTTTAAGTTCACCGACATCCCATTGAAACGTGTGAATTAAGTTTAACATTAACATTAGTTTAACGTTAATGTTCATGAAACGCTGCCAGTGATACTAAAATCCATGTCTAGACCAGTAGCGGGAGACCTCTTGCATATTTGCATGAAGTCGAGTGAGTATCAAGGAGTTCCCTGCAGCTAATGCCAGGCTTTATTGATAAACCATCAATTTAGTTCATTTGAATTCAATTTAATAAAAAGGTTTGTTATGTAAACATGCAATTACAAATAATGATTAGTCTAATATACAAACATTTTGACTTTTGTACAATAAATCTGTCGCGGTTAGATAAAAGCTGAATTGCAGAAATCTTCACAAATAAAAAGATTGAGATAAACATCAACTAGAGGTCTACAAGAACTTAAGAATATGTAAACAAGAAAAGAAAATCTAAGTATTATTTCTCTAGCCATGCTCTAACCAAAGCTTCTAATGTACGTTATGAAGTTAATTTTCTGATTCTCATCCCCTGTTTTATTTGATGTTTGAAAAATCCAAATTTCTTTTGCAGAAAACAGAGCCCAATAGAGAAGGGAAAAGACCGCAATCATGGCACATGCATCTGCCAATCTGTGGTTGAAATTTGATACCTTCAATATCGGCATTCTACCTGTGGCACCTCATCCTAAGCTCAGTCTACATGTAAGTAAAAGGGTTAATGCTCATTTAGTGCCAGTCATGTAAAGGTTTAAATTTCTTTATGTATGGAGGCTGGTCCTTCTTAAAGTAATTTATATCATCATCTCCTCTGTAGAATTCAGTTTCTTTACTAATTAGGAAAATATCTTGTATTAATATTGAAAACAAAGCTTTGACGACCTACCCTTTCTTAAAGAGTTTCATTTTTCTCATATTTATTTTAACCTATTTAAATATCCACAGTACAGTATGTGCCACATTAATTTATAACATTATATTTAAAGATAAACTAATTGTCTAGAAGATAATAATTTAGTTTGTTTGTATGATGAGCATGATTTGGTAGAAGACATATACTTTTGCTAAACTCCTGGTTTCATTTTCCCTCGTAGTCTTGTTATGATTTTGTTTTATTCCAGAATATATGCTTTTCTTAATTGTCTTCTTTTGTAAACTCTTACACACAGTACCTAAAGAAGATAGCTCTATATGCTAAAAACAAAGGAAAGGCTGGCTACCCAAGACTAGCCTACTCCACATGGAAGCACATTGCCTGCAACAAACTGGGCATGCTAGAGGATCTGGCATGGATGTAAGTCGATCAGTCTAGAATGTTGTGAATTGTGTTGTTTATTCTTGCTTGTTGCAAGCCATCCCAACACTATAAAGTTTACAAATGGCATAATATGGCATGCCTTTATTGAGAGATGTGCCGGGGATTGGGTAAAAATGGGTAACATTGTAATATGCAACAAAAGGGATCCTACATATTTATTGGGAACATATAGGAAAGTTTTATTTATATCAAGAATTCCCTTGAGACTCAGTTATGTTTTAGAGAAAAATTTATGAGGCTATGATTACTAACTGTAGTGTAGTATCCATGTTGAGATGCAGGGGTATTGTAACAGTATAGTAGGCCTTTATTATTTTGGATGTAATTCAACTGATGAAATTGAAATTCATAATATTAAAGACAAACATTTTAGACTTTAGATTCTTGACTTTCATTTCCCAGGTACTTTGAGGGCTTTGATATGCTGTGTGAGTACAGTCCTGAAGAGAGGCTACAACTAAGGCAAGATGCAGTTCGCCATGCTAAGAATATTGGTAAGTGATGTTGATCTGCAGTATTGGAATTTAGAGGATCAAAATATAAGACCATTGAAATTCCTGACTTTCCTGCATTTTGATACAGTAATTTTTTTGTTATTAAATTTTAATATATATAATACTCTGATACAAGAGCAATTTATAATGCCTACCCTATGAGCTACTTAACAAGACTTCCTTTTCCTCACTTGATGTTGATGGTGGTAATGATGGTAATGATGATGAAGATGATGCTAATGATGACTGTAGAAATGATGAAGATAGTGAAGATGATATAAATGATGAAGGTGGTGATGATGATGATAAAGATAATGATGTTGGTAGTGGTGATGATGATACTGGTGATGTATTCCTAGATAACGAAAAAATATTTTGAAATATCTGATACACTTCAGCTTATTAATGATCAATTGATAGCCTAATAATACTTGAAAACTGTTTCTTTCCTGATGCAGATACATGGAAAAGCGTTCAAAGCGTTGATACCCTGCAGTTCCTCCTGTATCTGTACCTCCAACAACTGCACAAGATATCTCTGAGATCTTCACTTGTTTCTGGTGAAGAGTATCCTTTACAATTATTCATTTGCATTATGTAAGTTCTTTTGTATTTTATAACACCTTGCCTTATTACCTGTGGAGCAGCACACCTGACTGGTTGCTAGAGTTTCTACTTGCAATGCAGTAGATTTGACTTTCAGATCCTGGCACCTTTCCTTGAATTTCTTTTTTCACTTGTTTCTCATCTATATGCAACAGAGCTTGCTGATACAATAGCAGAAGTTTGATGCCATTAAAATAGACATTGTTCACTATCTGTGAAAGCTTTATACCACTGTAGTGTAGAGTACCCAGAACCCTATGAACATGGAGTCCATGTCCTTGCTGACAGAGCTACTGTTGAGCTGGTTCAGACTTGACCTCAGATATAATTAAACTCTGTTCTTGAGGACTAGACTTTTATTGGCTTGTGTTTTCAAATTTGTTATCTTGCCCGATTCTCTACATTGTATGTACCTATGGATGGTAGAATAGAAGTAGGAAGTAATGTTAAAGCATAATAAACTGAACTGGTAGTTGTCCTTAATAAATGAATCTACCAGATGGCCATCACGAGCACGATCCCCATCTCCAGACATTGATGGTAGAACATCACCTGGAATGGGTTCCTCAACAAAGGCAAGTTGTCTTCTACTAAAATAGAAGAATTTTGAGTTAGTTCTAATCTTACATTAAGAGCTCTGCAGCTAATGCCTACATGCTTGATCTATATGAATGGGTTTTGTGAAGTTGTTTAATTCAGAGCATTCGTTGCCGTAATTTTTTGAAAATTTGAAATTTGAATTCATTTCTGGATTCCGGTACAAATTTTCTCAACAGCTTTCCAAAGGAATACTATTCTATCACAACTCTATACCCCAAAGCTATATTTCAAATTTATCTTCTCACATCTCTGATTTCATATATTTACATTTGATATTAATATGGTTGCTACAGTGTGGTCCTACCCCCTTTCCAACCACCGAAAAATGATGCTCCTTTCTTCATGTAGTCTGTTAATGTTGATCATTACATCTTGTCTTTGATTACAGAGTGTGGATGAAAGCAACCAGCAGGTGTTTGTATTGAATCATCTGAGTGATATCTTAGGACTCTTAGCTGAAGCAGACTCCTATTCAAGTACAGCTAATGATGTTCTTCTCTCTGTCCAATCCGTTGAAGCGCTGGGGTTGCTCTTCGAAGGATCTGTGAACAAAAACAAGTTAGTAGTGCTTTTTATTTTTCCTGTTTTGTTCTTGAATGTAGACAAATTTGAATCTTGGCTGTGCAAAAAGAAAGCAACACATTTTAAAGCTGTTTTTTGTGACCTGTTGCTGTAATTCTTTCTGTTTGCTGTATATTCAGTGAATACCATTTGATTTTCTCTCTTGAGCCATTGAAGCCTACTACACAGCAGAATAATCAAGGTTTTTATAGGAAGAAGCAGGGACATATCAGCGCAAATATTATATTGAGGCTGAAATATATGTACAGTAGTAAAATGCAGTTAGTGAAGTAACATTGACAGAACCACAAACAGGTTTGATCAGGAAAAGAATGCAGAGTACAGCTGATTTCCTCCCTGGATGAATATACAGTAGAGAATCCATGGATTGAATCTTATCTCATGTCTTGATTGGTGCTTTACAGGAGTGTACAGCTTGTCCATCAGGTTGCATTGCACCAACAAACACAGGCCAAGAGTGGATATTCAAAGGTGAGATCTCTCTTTTCCTTGTTTAAAACATGTTTTGTATATCTTGTGACTGAACTTGTTTGTTTGCTAACAAGTTTTTAAAAAAAATTCACTCTACACTAAAATAGGATCTAACTGGAGCAAAGAAGCAAATATATTTGTGTTGTGTTGTTAAATTATACCTTACATATATTTTATATTTCCAGTGCTATTATAACACAATGCACAATGGATCATCAATACAATTTACATGTTACTTAACTTTTGCCTATTTATCAGTCTGCTTATGGATTTACAATTCAAGTTTGTTGTTTGAAATTCATTCCAGATCACTCAAGCCTTTTCTTTCAAGACCTTTGAGTCTTGGTTGAGGAGTAGTCTTTGTAACAGCCCTTTTGGTGTCACAGGCTGTATAGCAAGTGGACATCGTCTGCAGTGGTCATCAGGTAAGTGAAGCTGGGAATATTCTCTCCTTTTTTT
>BEXV01000465.1:1703-46947 GCA_003118195.1 Hemicentrotus pulcherrimus | reverse complement strand
GGGGGGTCTCCAAGGCAGGAAAAGCCCGCAAAAAGCCCGCGAAAGGGGGGTTCGAAAATTTTGGCAGTCCTCAGATAGGGGGTGTTTTCAAAAAGAGGGAACGAGCATATGCATACCCTAAATAACACTGCGGGCTTATCGCACAAATACAAAAAAAAGGTATATTTTCAGATTCACACATTGATGTTTCGACGTTTTCTTTACAGACGGTCATTTCAGAAAAGGTGCGTTACAACATTATAGGGTCCATTTCAGAGGTTGATGGAAATGGGTTGGTACTGGGTGGCACTTGTTTATGAGAGTGACCACCCCCTCCCCACACCCGGGCATACAGCATTCTAGGAGTCAAGACATTAAAATGTGACCAGCTCATTGATTCCTTTCTACGTGAGTCTACATGTTGGTATAGGCCTATACATAGTAATGCTGGGGATTGGCCTATATTAATTACGAAGAACAGGATTGATACTGAATGCCCATGCCCCTAGACCAGTGGCGGATCCAGGGAGGGGACCCGGGGGCCTGGCCCCCTCCCCTTTGGGAAAAACAGGTAAAACTAAAAACACGTTAATTTGACCCTTATTTATTTTTGTTTTAAGAAGATGGGCCCCCTCCCCTGTTGCGGGGGAGGGCGGGGGTGCGATTTTCAAATTTTTGAGGGCAAACAAAAAAATTAAAAAATTGGTCTGTTTCGCCGCTAAATATTTTCTCACGAATCGGGCCCCCTCGTCGGCCCCCTCCCGGCCCTCTCCCTGCCTTAGACCATATTTATCATTTCTTGTATTCTATTTATTAATAATTTTTATTGGAAAGTTTGGTTTGCTATAATTGTATTTGATGGTGATTCTCTTCCTATTTGATGTATGCATGTGGCATAGACGATGGCATAGCCATATAGGGGGAGCGCAGGGGTCTCCAAATTTAATATTTTTTCTATTCATTTTGGGAGAAGAACATGGGGAGGGCACAAGAAACCAGTTGGGAAATCGCTTGTTTAGTCGAGTGAAAAAACACTGAGGCTTACTCTATGAGCTAACTTTTGCGTGCGCACGCACTACATGCGTAACTACAAATAACAATAATCTCGACAGAGTAGCCTCTCTTTGCTAGCTAGAACCCTTAAGATTTATTTTTAATTTTGTGAGAATAAAAATACAAATTATGTATTTTCATATGTAAGTAATATTTTGTCTTGTCCAAATTATTTTTTTTGGAATCAGCAGTCAATCTGTATTTTTTTCTTTAAATGTTTGTGAAGAATATTCTGAACGAGCCTCTATCTCGCTCTCGCGCGAAACTTGTGCCAAAATAAGTATTATTTTTTATGTTCGTAGCAGTCAAATAGTTATTAAAAATCTTTTAAAATGGATGAAATAGAATCAAGCCCTGCGGTGGATCTCAAATCCAAGTCAGGAGAATCTGTGAAAGCCGGAGGATCTGGAAAATCGGTATCCTATGAAATGCCATGGTAAGTATCCTCTATCAGTCTATCGTGGTCCCATCCATTCACATTTAAATATGTTGGCTTTGAGCATGATGAGTATACTATGAGTTATGAATGATGAAGATGTGATTTGGATCTGTCGATTCGATTGTTTACTTTATCTAGTTAAAATTTTAATGTAGGTCAACCTAGACTACTACAAGTCTAAACTCTAAGTGGTTTGATAGCTTTTTCTTAGACATGCATGAGATTAGACCCTACAAAACAAAAACAAAAAAACAAGCAAAATAAACTCTAGAGTAGATCCAGACCCTAGGGTCTAAATAAATGAAATGAATGAATGAATAACAATGACTTGATTAATTGAATGAGCCTTGAAAGACCACACATAGCTGTGTATCAAAAACTGTTCTATTGACTCTCAACATTTCAAACACCACTCTACAAAACTCAACTGAGTTCCCTAAAAATTGGTAGAATCTCAATCTACTGTCTACTTTAGTGACAAATTGATGACACAGTAAAAATAACTGGAGGAAAATTGTCAGTTTGTCACCATAAATGATGCAATTTTGTTGCCTTTAGGCGTTATATAGGGTAGCGCGCCCGGTATTTACCAGTATTCGGTCAGCTACAGCCGTTTCAACAGCTGTAACAAACTAAAAAATAATTTATGAGCCATGAAACTTGCACAAATCAGGCAGCTGAGTAACTTATCCTAGACTCTAAGAGGTCTAACTCTCAAAATTGAATCAGGTATAGATCTAGAGTAAAGGAGGGGTTTTTCAACCACTTAAGATAAATCCTATTTTTGGGACTCTTTACTTCCTATTTATTATCATTTCTTGTTCAAATCATGAAGCAAATATCATTATTATTTAGATCTGAACAAGAAAAGAATCCAAGAAAAAAATCATGAATTGGCATGACAAGATTCATTTCAACTTTCACTGTTTCGGAGGCAGTTATCGACATAGCGAGCCAGTTTTCGCCCACATGTACAAAGTCAATAGGAAGCGTGCGCACACGCTGTGTGTTTCCGCGCTGAAAAGAGGGCGAACGGAGATACCACGCACAAACCGCGTGACCAAAATGGCGAAATCTATCCGGCACAACTGCATTCTGAGCAGAAAACTGCTCCTTCTTTCCGAAATATTTTGCTCTTCATCATTCCATATTTTAAGTGACTTTAAAATCCTGTTAGAGGACTAATTTTCTTTTCTTTTGATGGGTAGATTGCCAATTAAAGGAGGGAAGAATTCAAAATATTAGCGATTTTCCCTTTAGTGACCGAGTACCAGGTGCGCTACCCTATAGTGAGGCAAAGCACTAAATAATCAAAGTCCAATTGTTTGTGACCTCTTTCCAAGCCGTTAATGTTGTAAAACATATCAGCCAAGGCCAAGATAGCTAGCTAGACTCTTCAGATTGGCGGCTCAAAATGTAATGTGCAGGGCATTCTCGGTTGTTCCAAAACTGCTATGTAATTAATTGATTAGACAGAAATAAACGTCTAGTTGTATGTGGAATTTGTCAACCTTCCCCATACACAGACAGTAACCCTTGTCACTCTCAAAAGGGGGAATTAACTAGTGGACTTTCACCTCTGTTTCTAGGTTGACTGCTGCTGAATTTTGCACAATCATGGATTACATCACATTATAGAGTCAAATGTACATTTTATTGAGGTTATTTTAGGCATACACAGTTGTTATACTAGTTCATCTTTTCTTTCAAACTTGTCCTTGTGTAGGGTTGAGAAGTATCGTCCCACGAGCCTGTCTGATGTCGTTGGAAATGAGGAGACAGTTTCTAGACTAGAAGTCTTTTCCAGAGAAGGCAATGTTCCTAATGTCATTATTGCTGTAAGTATTCAAGGCAGTTTTGAAGTTAGATTGAGGTTGTAGAGTTGCCTTTCATGTATATATATAGCATATGCACTGATAAAAGCTTTAGATGGATATGAAAAATGATGATGAATAATAAATGGAAGATAATCAGTGATTCTTTACCTCTCTGTATGGTAAACTAATACTTATATTGTGTGTATATTAGCAGACTAAGTACTTTATCCAAGTATCTCTCCTTGCCTAGCTATTTTATGTGTAGGTGTGTGAGAAACATTTCTTTCAATCCTTTGGGTACTACTATATGCTTGATGCCCCAAAACCAGGGTAATGGTTATGGAAATGCAGAGAGACTCTACTCTTATATGTAGATACTTTTAACGTTGTATGAATTCTTTTCATACAGAGATTAAACCCCTTGTTGTATCATGTTTTTTGTGATCAGGGACCCCCTGGGACTGGTAAGACTACAAGTATTCTGTGTTTGGCCAGGACCATGCTTGGTCCATCGTTCAAAGATGCTGTCCTAGAAATGAATGCATCAAATGAAAGGTGAGCTTTTATTAGTAACCTGGAGACATCATCTTATCAATAGTTTATTTTGGAAGCCTCATTAGAAAAACAAAAAGAAAAAATTAAACCTTTTAAAATTTTGGTTTCCAGACTAATATTGAAACCATTAACAAAGATTTATTTTGTGAGAAATCATGAACTAAAATCAGAATACCAAAATTAATCATTGGTCACTTGGGTGCTTCATCATATTTTTGGTTTAAATAATGCACATGTCATTTGGACATCACCATGTCTCATATGACACATGTCTATTTGACATACATTTTACCTGAAAATGAAAAACCATGTTCTGATTTCTAATAACTAAATTGCAATATGTATTATCTTGAATACCAATACCAAATACCAGAGCTTCTGGAAGAAAGCCGTATCCAGCTGAAAGGTCATTATTGATATTCTTCAAAGCTCTAGCTGATTCTATTTTATAACTTGTCCGTGTATAGAAATGCTTGATTTTGAACTATTATTCAGGAAAACTATACTGGAATTTGCACTGGTAAATTACTCAGGTAGAAACAATGTTAAAAACAAATGGTGCAAACGATCAAAATTAACTTAATTTTTTTTTCTTGCACAATTTATCGTTACAGAGGAATTGATGTTGTGAGAAACAAGATCAAGATGTTTGCACAGAAGAAGGTAACATTACCCAAAGGAAGACATAAGATCATCATTCTAGATGAAGCAGACAGGTATTTATCATTTCTCAAAGATGTTCACAGTTTACAACATATGTTGCCTAATAATGTTGATTAAAACCAGTGTACCTTTCGCCTAGTCTTTATTGATAATATTCTGTTGGAGTTCTATCTTCTTTTAAGTGTGATATTTAAATTTGTGATAAGGCTGCAGTCTTTTAACTCAGGGTTTTACTCCTGGGTCTTTTAAAATTTGGAATGAACAAGATGGTCCCCGCTCTCACCAGTGGCCGTCTTTGACCGGGAGTGATTATAGTCATGATAGTTTTCTATTTAGAGAGGATCAATTAAAGTTATCAGACGCTTAGAACTTTGAAGGTTGAAAAGATTATACATAAAGATTGTGTATGAAAAATAATTGATCTCAATCATGATACAAACTACTCTTGCTCTTGCTTCCTTTAGTATGACAGGTGCAGCTCAGCAGGCCATGCGTAGAACAATGGAGGTCTTCTCAAAGACGACACGCTTTGCTCTCGCTTGTAATGCCTCGGACAAGATTATAGAACCCATCCAGTCACGATGTGCAGTATTGAGGTATTCCCGACTTAGTGACTCACAAATATTAAAGGTGATTGTTGGTACCTTTTCCTCCAATTTTGTGTTCTCTAAGAGGAATTGCTTCATTTCATTTTTTCTTTCGTAGAAGGGAAATTCTTAAGCTTTTCAATATTTTTATGCCTCCGCTACAAAGTAGCCGGAGGCATTATGTTTTCTGGTTGTCCGTCCGTCCGTGCATACATACGTACGTCCCGTTCTCGTGATCGCGTTATCTCAAGAATCTATTAATGGATTCTCTCCAAACTTGAATCATGTATGTATCTAACAGAGCCAATGAACTGATTAGATTTTGGGGTCACGAGGCCGAAGGTCAAAGGTCACAGTGCTCATTATGTATACAACCATAGCTCGTGATCGCGTTATCTCAAGAACCGATCGATGGATTCCTGCCAAACCTGGGTCATGTATGGATCTAACAGAGCCAATGAACTGATTAGATTTGGGGGTCACGAGGTCGAAGGTCAAAGGTCACAGTGCTCATTATGTATACAAAAATAGCTTGTGATCGCGTTATCTCAAGAACCGAATGATGGATTCCTGCCAAACTTGGGTCATGTATGTATCTAACAGAGCCAATGAACTGATTAGATTTGGGGGTCACGAGGTCGAAGGTCAAAGGTCACAGTGCTCATTATGTATAGAAAAATAGCTCGCGATCAGGTCATCTCTAGAACCAATTGATGGATTCCTGCCAAACTTGGGTCATGTATGTATCTTGCAGAGGTTTGTAAAATTGCTCTATGGCGGAGGCATCATTTTTGACTGCGTGCAGTCAAAATTCCATCTAGTTTGTATATCTTCCCTACATTATACACCATTAAAATTTGTCCGACTGTATGGAAATATTCAATGATTTTCAATTGATGGGTTGTTCCATAGTAATCAAGGACTGGTATTAATAATTGCAACTTTAAAAACTAATTATATTCATAATCGATTATGTTAAATATTGGTGATCATGCTTTCCTAAAAATGATACATGCTGTATTGGGGGTGATTATTTTACCTAACTGCTAAGAAAGCATAAATGCTTGTAAGTAAGCAACCAGACGGCCGATGGCTTTAGGTCCTCTCCGAGGGACCTGGTGATGAGGAAGAATGCCTTACCAAAGGGCACTAGCGCATCGACTTGGTTTCGAACCCGAATCACCCGACTACGAGACCACTGCTCTACCATTTTTTTTTTTTTTTTTTAAATTCTTTCTTATCCAGCGATTACTTGAGATTTGTGCTGCAGAGAATGTCGATCATGCCGAGGATGGTTTAGAAGCTATCATTTACACAGCACAGGGTGACATGAGACAAGTAAGTAATCCTCTTCAACAGCAGAATGGACATGGCATGGTCAATAGAAGATAATATATAGATAGTATTTCAGAGTCCAGTTTCAAGAAGGAAGACAAGAAGTAAAATGAAACTCCACATGTGTAATTTATTTAATAAATTTTTATGTTGCATAATAAAGGAAAAGTTAACTGGCTAGACCTCTGGTCCAGTAGTCCTTGCACCCACTCCAAATCATCGTCAGTATTTTCTCTCTTACAAGGGGTAACTGATTTTCATGCCATGATGACACTCCCTCCCTCCACTTCTTCTTGTCTCAAGCATCCTCCTCATAGAGACCGACCTTGCTACTTTCTTTCTTCACCATATCTCTCTATGAAATCTTTGGTCTTCCTGTCCCTCTTATGCCGTCCCCTTCCAGATCCAACAGTTTTTCCATAGGTTTACCATCTTCTCTTCTCAACTCATGACCCACTCATCAAACTCAATCAACTTCTCTTTTATGTTTATTTGATTTATTTTTCAATCAACAGGCCATCAATAACCTGCAGTCAACCTATGCAGGCTTTGGATCAATCACCAGTGAGAATGTCTTCAAGGTAACAATCTATTTGTTTGTCTTGTGCGTATGTATGTAAGGAGTATTCTTAGGAAGTGATATTGATAATACTAGCATCATAAAGTGAATTGAAGCATTCACATGATGTACCATATTGATATAAAATATTTTCATTTTAAGTTGTATGAACACAGAGTCCCTTACTCCCACATGCAAATCATACTTTAAGAATGTTCTGTTATAGGGGCAGCCACATACTCCTGTAGACTCAGTGTTAGTTACAGTGTTGGGTCTAGCAGACTTGCCAACCAATACGATTTAATCATATTTCGTACGATTTTTAGAAGTAAATACAACTTCTTCTTTTTTTGTATTTTGTGCGAGTGTGCCATTTTCAATGGCAAAATGCCCATTCTGTCCTGTAAAGTATCCTACAAACATCTTACATGGGCAATTTCTGGATGTTTATTGGTTCAACCTTACACACCAGTCATGACAAAATCATGCATATTTAACCAATGATCCATTACAAAAATTCTTCCTGTATGTAGAAACTGTAAGAGGCATTGATTTTTTTTTTTTTTAATACAATTTTTGTCAGTAAAATACAACTTTTGGGATTAAAGAATACAGTTTTTGAACTACAAAGGTTGGCAGGTCTCGTCTAGTGTTGACTTTGATTAATCATAAAAACTGTAATCATTGCTGGAGCAAATATCAATCAAACATTATACAAATGATGCACTGGCATGAGTGCGTCGGTAGGGATTGTGTGCACAAGGTACCTTTGAATGGTTTGAGCGCAGCCAAGTGGGTTTTAGACCAAATTCAAAGGTACCGCATACACACAATTCCACCGACCCACGAATTAAACCTGTGCATCATCTGTTTTATAAGTTGGGGCCCCAAATATTGTCAAAAATACAACATTTTGTTATTTTACAGATTTACCGGATGCACAGCAAAATCATGCGTCCGATAATTACCGGACGCATGATTTTTTAATTTACATAATTTGTCTGTTGTTACTTAGTGCAATGGATTTAAACAAATATATAATGACTTAGGCCTAAACCTTAACAAAAGAAAGTCATTAAATCAATAAAAAAACTTGTTTGCAAGCTTTTTTGAGTTTTGGGGAGGTGCAATCTAAATTAGAAGAGGTCTGGATCTTGTCCATATCAAGTACAGACATTGAGGCTTTATGTGTGGTGCTTCCCGGCCCCTCTCGCTTCAGTTTCACCAACACAGCCTCAAGAAATTGAAATTTGTTACAGATATCTAAAGAACAGTGATCCAAAAGTGGCGTTGTATGCCACAGTGAAGGTACTTAAGTCTAGGTTTAGAACTCACCGTCAGTCTATGTACAGAAGCATAGAACTTAGTTTAGAATGATAACAGTTTGTTCAATTCTGGGGTAAAAATGTCTCCTAAATTGACATTCTTGATTTGTGCAAATTTTTCCAACTTTGATAATCCATACTTTAATTGAAATTTTCATGCTAGTCGCATCTGAATCATCCAACAGTTTAGATAATTCTTCTTACAGAAGCTGGAAAATCAAATCACTGCTGCGATTTCGCCATCTTGTTTTGGGTTTGGTTGTTTTCCTGAGTGGAGAAGAGAGAAAGTGCGAATAATCGGGATATCGGTGATATCGATTCCAATATCGCATATATCGTGTTGATACTGCGTGCATCCAATAAAAATAACTACACTGTAATTGACCAATCAGATTGCAGGAATTCTTCCAACCATCTTATAATAGGACATAATACATGTATGTACGTATTATTCTATACCATTTTACCATTGTGTTCCCACGCCTCTGTAGGTCTGTGATGAGCCTCATCCTCAGCTGATCAAGTCCATGTTAGACCACTGCGTAGAGGCAGACATTGATAAGGCCTATGAGATCATGCATCACATGTCACACATGGGCTACTCTGCTGATGACATCGTCACTAATATCTTCCGTTCCTGTAAGACTCATCAGATGGCTGAATACGTCAAGCTAGAGTTTATCAAGGTAAGCTGAAACAATGTGGTTCCTATTTGAATTAATATGATTAAAACCTTATTGCTATGGATTGTATTGATTCTATAGCATATGTTTAATGCTTTAAATTAAAGGCAGCAAATCGAAGGCAGTTGGTTTCATGTAATTGTTTGCCATCAAGGGTATTGATAGATATTTCTATAATCTCTTAGAATATTATAGAGAAGTGATTATTAGCAGTGGGTTTCTGCTCTCTAACCGATTCAAATTGTGAATGTCAGTAAGTCAATATTTTATCGTAGAGAAACTAATTTATAAGGAATTCAATATAGTAAGTAATGGATAACTGTGTAGACTCTAAAAAGACTTTGGCATGTAGGAATGGATCTTTTCTTTCAATTTTGCTTAAATCTTCAAGAAACCTGTAGGATATTATTAAACCCATATGTCTTTTGCTATCCTTTTCAGGAAATTGGAATGACACACATGAGGATCGCAGAGGGAGTAAACTCCATTCTTCAACTTTCCGGTCTCCTTGCAAGGCTGTGCCAGAAAACAGCTTCCCCCTCTGACAAAGCGTGATTGCTCCATCATCAATCATAGGATATCTGCATCGAAAGGATGAGCTTCCAAACAACCTCCTAGAAGAAAAGGGACTGTAATGCAGAAATACATGAAATGTGTTTCCCTCCATAAGTTGCGTTTTCCTGATGCACATGAATTGTTACCTATAATATTATGGGTAATTATAAAAGAACAGGGGCCTCTTGTATAAAATGGACTTTCCATTTAAACGTAAATCCCATATATACTCATTCCTGAACAGGATGGAAACAAAGTTGCATGTTTTTTTTAAATTCCCTTTTTGAGATGCCCCAGGTATGGAAAGTTTAAAACTAGAACAAATATTGAGAATATGAATGGACCATGTGAAGTGTGAAGCAAGAAAGTATCGAGTCATCACTGATGTCCTGAGAACATTCTTATGATAATGTCTTGTTCCTTTAATATCTGGTCATACTCTACCTGAAAGCTGCAAGCTTCGAACTCTGAACTAAGCATTGATGTTGATAGTGTCGTCCTCAACATTCTTGCGTTGAAAATGGAATCGGATGAAACTGCTTCTAGATGTAACTAAATGGTGTAGCATTGGGTAATATTTGGTCTTGCAGACTTTACCAAATGTGTAATTTATCTCAGAAATATGTGATTTCAAGATATTGCACATCTCCTTACCAAACAATTTCAAATATATACCATGTCTTCTCATACGTATCTTTGTACACAATAACAGATGTCATAATGTTTGTGTATGTGTATAGTCCATGAATCACTGACTTAGTATGATGTGCTACAGGTCAGAAACCGGAGGAAAGATTCTGTTAAAAATTCTAGTTTTACATCAACAAAAAAAAAACAGTAAGGAGGTGGTTTTTTTCTAGAAAATAAGGGACACATGAGATATTTGGCAAGTTTGTCTATAACCCTAGGTTACAGATGGAAATCACAAAAACTTTGTTTAATCCTGCATGCACTACAGCTAGGCTGTGTATTGTACAATGATGATTATTAGGGCCCAATGGTAACTAGATTTCTACTTGTTGGACGTGTTTCAAAAGAGTCTTGTGCATCATTTGAAAACAAAGGCAGTAATGTCATAGCTGACCAGACTTTTGCTACCAAAGCACTGTACATACAATATCATCAAAGTCATTAATCATGTTATGTATTATATTTTGTAAATAAATGCTTTGCAAGGAGCATAATATCAATTTTATCTTGATAGAAAGTTTGAATTTGTGACTACCTGAACATGTCTCCAACTTCCTCCTGCCCTCTCCAACTCTCTTTCATTCTCTCTCTCTCTCTCTCTCCCTCGCTCCCTCTCTCTCCCTCCCTCCCTCTCTCTCTCTCTCTTTCTCCATCTGACTCTCTCTCTCTCCTTATCCCCTTCTTTACCATCGAGTCTGTACAGACTGAACATTCAGCAACAGGAATCAGTTTCAATTTGTGACTACTTTTTGCACAAAGTTCCTAACTGGCTCTGATAGGACAAATGTCTTCACTGGCCACTGGGTATAATAAATGTCTACCCGTCTCTTTTGAAATTTAAAGAAGAGTTTAGAATTCTCAACCCCTTTACCTATGGCGCTCCTACAACATTTACTCCATTCCATATTTTTTCAAAGATATTATACAACTGTAGGGCCTGGACAAGATTGGGTATTGTGTTTGGTCTAGGACTAAAGTTAATACAAAGTTTTGGTATGGGGTCATGAACTTGGTTCAAATGAACATATTGGAAGCATATGCGATCCTACAATATTCAATGGTTTTTGTGGCTGTTGAAATTGAGTCTAAAGTGATGAAATTGTGAATAATAAGCTCTTTATGTTGTATAGCTCCTTCTCAAGATTGATATTACTTTAGCCTCAAAACAATGTTTCTTGACTAAAATACTGATCTTATATTCCCGTTTGGATATTATACATCAGAACTGCATATTCCGAGATTTTCATGGTTTCAGCTACCATTGTATGGCTGTAGACGCTATTTAAAAATTATCGGAAGCACCCTTAAATTTGATATTTTAATTAATCGAAATCCTTAGCATTTTAGAGCCCAAATATTTCAAAGTTACTTATTCTAACACAAGGTTTCACAATGGTAATGCAAATTTTAAATTTCATAATCCAATCCTGATGAAATATTACCAAAACTTTGTATTATGAACAATGTTAGTGTGGTAGAGTAGAAAATTCAGCATGGAGCGATGTCACCAAACCATGAGCTCAACAACCCATCACATACCTTTATTCCCTAAATTCTCCATTTTAAATTACAGAAAATACTCTTGATGCTTTTGGTATTCATCACTTGTTAATCCATACACAACCAAACAATAAACCAATAGAAGATATAGAGAGAATCCTGATCATTTCAACATATTTGCTATTTCGCTTCATACTTTTTATTAACAGAAAATTTGAATATGGATAATACACATTTAATATTCTTATATCAATCTTACATACATACATACATTTACATACAGGTGAAAAACAAAATTTAAAAATAATTGTACACTGCTAAATCTGTCTTTAATTTCAAAAGAAACCTTAATATATATATAGATCAATATTTATGCATTTTATGCATAAAAAGATGAAAAAGTAAGCCTTTATTTTTGTCAAAATTGCTAATATCCCCAGGAATAACAACAAGTGTATATTCAAATGTTTTAAAGTTTTTGCTCTGCAAGAAGATACCATTGTTTCTTTGTGAAAACAAAAATGAAACATTGCTATAAATTTGAACTAGCATACAAATAACAAGCATGGAGAAATATAGATGCCATCAATAACTCAGAAATCATTTGATCAAATCAAATTTACCTGTTTAGGTATTACATATGTATAGAGTCCCTTGTAAATAATGATGGTCATCCATCATCAAGTATTGATTTTCTTAAAGCAATTTAGCTGATACATGTTTTGCACAAAATAAAGTTTGATATTTTACCAAAGATCAGAAATTTCTCTAATATTACGTACAATGTTCACAAAATAACAAAGATACTTTTGCAAAGAATGTTTATCTCTGGATATATCTAAATCTGCAGTTATACAATGAAACAAATGTCTGCTTTGGCTAAAAAAAAAAATGAATTCAAAGTGTAACAATATGCTGTAGGTATTCTACGATATGTCTATAATCACAACCACAATGCGGTTGTGTATAAGACTCTTTTTAGATAAACATTGCAAACAAAATTTGGGAGATTGTCTGATATGTGGACATGGCATTCAAATTTCAAAACACAAAACGTTCATAAATCATGAATAGTAGTGAATAGTAAATTGAATAAACAAGGTCACAGAATGAGATTTTTGATGAAATAAAGACTGAAAACAAAATGGAATTCAAATATTTAAAAAATGCAATATTTATAACTTGCAGTTAAAAGATCATATCAGGACACATTTTATCCTCAAAGAATACAATGCTCAAGATAACAACGGACTGGAAGAATGTGACCACACAAAACAACATGCTCCCAATAGATGACAGTCAAGCATCTTGACTTACTGTTAAACTAGAAAATTGTCATAATTGTAAATGACAGCTACTTTTCAAGAGAGGAGATTTTGTGAATTGCAAAAACTTGGTTGTTTCACTTATCATTCTATTACTTTACGGTGTGCAAGCTTCACAAATCTGAACCACTCGCGAAAGTTTAAAACATGCAAACAAAAAATGATTTTCAACCATTGTTTTCCTAAAAGATTTCAAATGTACAGTAGAAGGATGTTTATAGTGGCAGAGATTTTATACATGAATTTATTTCTTTTAAAACCTGGCTGTCCTTTGAGAGCCATTCATTAAAAACAAAAATAAGTTAAATACAATATGAAAGGTAAACAATAGGACATAAAAAATCTACCTAATAAAATCATTTACTGAGAGCTGAGGAAATTACAATACTTGCAATTTAATAACAAGAATAGAGGAATTGTCCTTTTGCATGTGACCAAATTTACTAAATTAATATAAGATTGTTTAATTACCATGACAAATACAATTTATTTGCACAATCACAATATATTCATGGGATGATTATCAAACAAACATAACCAAATTAAATTGACACTCGTTTTCATATCTCTAACATTAACGATTGAACGATGCTAATCTTGGGGCATATATTAATTAGTTTCATACACGGGTTGAGCAAATCAATTAGCAAGTCCATAAATACAAATAAGAAAAATAATTGTCTTAATATTACTTTCTCTCTAGACAAGATTAATTTGCTTTGCCTTAAAGAGTCCATGGGAAATGATTACATTACGGCTAATTCACACACAGACATTTAATGATATATGAATTCACAGATAATACCAGGAGCTGCTCTTGGTAATACCATATTGTAGAATAGATACCGTAGACATAGGTATAGGCCTTTCAGTATATAATAATATACATGCATATCATAATATATATCACCTTTTCATGTAAGGTTACATTGCTGCTGATACAACTCAGGAGAAATGGAAATATCAATTTTGACTATGATACATTAGCATCCCATCACTTCGCCAGTATAGATTTTAGTATAGATTATCTTTACCTACAAGTTTCTTGGTCTTGATAGCAACCTTGATATTTTGCATACACTTTTTGACCCAGTTTGAATGGATTTTGGCACTCAGTGAATGGTGATCAAGCAGAAAGGAAACACTGGGTTGGAATATGTTAATGTAAGATGGAAGTGAGTGTTTGTGAAGTCTTTGTGAAGGAGGGGGTCTGTTTCCTGCATACAGTAGATCTTTAATCTGAGAAGTTGCAATCTTTTAACAATTACCTGCTTCCTAAAAATGAGATTAACGTTATGTGCATTGCTATTCCAACGGCTGTAAATGAAGTAATACCATTTGTATATATAACACATGCGCACCATACAAGATGTAAAAAAGTGTACTTATAGTATAATATAGTAGTTGTGGTTATTTTACCTTACTGCTAAGAAAGCAACTAGAGTACCGACGGCTTTACGTCTGTCCTCTCCTAGGGACTTTTTGAGTTTCCAAATTGAACCATATTCTATTCAAGGTTCCTTGTTTTGTTTCTATGGTTCACTTTGACGGAGCAGGAAGTATCAAGTACAAGCTTCTATCAGTGCATCAAGGAGTGCAGAGGAGGGGTTACATAAACATTTACTTCATTTCTGCTTGTGGGTCAGCACAGTTTAGCTTAGGAGAGATGGTTTACGTGATGAATATGGTAAGATAACCACTTTCCATTTTTTTTTTAAAATCATAGATATCCAACAAACTTCTCTGATGTACACAAATCGCCATAGGTTTCCATCCTCCTGGCTCTCATCATACCACACTTACATTTTAGGATATTATACAAAATATAGGACAAATTATTTATTGATATTTCTAGGTTTGTATGGAAGATTTATCCATTTTGCTCATAATATGTAAACATTAGATAAATACCTATTTGTTTATCACTAGTCCACACACTGCATTAATGTAGGCTATTTTAAACTAATATCAATTTTAATGGTTCATGTATCAAAGTCATTCACTACATGTATATACTACATTTCTACAACAACAAATACATACAGACAGACATTCTAGATGCTATATACTAAATCTTACAAATGAGTTCTATAAATTGTAATTTTTTCCCCTTTAAAATGAACATTTAGTTAGAATATTTCAGATTTATCTTAGATATTCTTAATGATGATGAAGAGTGGCATTTTCTTGGCATAAAATCTATTGTAACCGTATCAGACATCTGAGCAATAGTAATATTGACTGCCTAATTCAGAGCTATACGACTTGTCATATATCACCCTCACCTTCGGCTCGGGCGATATATGTGGTATTGCCCTGAAGGCAGTCAATATTACATAATTAATATTAATAATTATTTCACTATTACATAATTGCAGGATCAATCTTACAATTTACTTGGTTTACGTGTAATTTTTTTCTAAAAGGTCAGTATTTTTAAATGTAAATCAACAACATAAAACTCATCAATCTAATTTGGCCAAGTTTTAGACGGGTAGGATCACAACTAGTTATCTTGAATACTATTTTTATTCTGTGTATCTTTAGTTATATACCCAAAATACAGAGCACTTTCTGCATTATTATTCCAAATATATAAAAGAATCGAGTCTTTATACATTTGTATAAGTTTACATCTACTCTGCTATGCCCAATATCTATAGAGCATTTTGTTTACGCTTCAGTATTCACTTACTATCCTCAATTGCCAAAAGTTCCAACTAGAGTAATTGATAAGCATTAATATAATGCCAACAATCTAAATAAAGGCACTTTTTATTTGCACAAATGCAGCTCAATATCTAGTTTTTAACTACCTGCCTACACAAAATTGAATCTGCTTTACATGAGCATATTTAGTTCTAATTCATAAAATGTCTATCTTTTGATAAATGAGGTGAAGAGATGGAGAAGTGGGTCATGGACTGGGCATTCTGATTTGATCCGTATCACCAGAGTTTTTCAGTTTCATTTTTACATATTTTCAAACTGATTTTAAATTGAATGTTCTTTCGTTCAGTAATGAATAGGTAAAACGTTGGAGAAAAGAAATATATATATTACTTTTATGAGAGTATTTACAAACACTTTTAATACTTTTGAAGATTAAAGAGTGGAAAGAAGAGGAAGGTGCATACATCATTACTTGCTGCTCGTTACACCAAACTAACTCGCATCACTTTAACATATCTCAATAGCTATAAGTTTTGTATTCTGAACTTAAATTACATACCGTACAGATTTATATATCTGGACACTGTAACGGATGTAAAAGGGAACATTCCTATAAGGATGTTGTTAAGAGTCAGAAATTGTATATATCGGGTTAAACTATCCCTCTCCTCTTTTACCCTCGTCCCTTTCTCCTCTCATAATTTGTCATTTCCATAGTGCATTGAGAGATAGTTGTAACAAGTGCATGATGAGTGTGTACACGCAAGTGCAGTGATAGGTTCAATCGTGGATCTCCAAATAGTTCCAATCCACGTATAATATCTACTGGTGGAAACTACTTTTGCTCTCCACCGAATGGCTGACCAATCAGAAGTGACTTCCACTGGCGCAACTATCTCTAAATCAACTAGCTATGGTCATATTAAATGGCATCCCTCTAGTGCTACAGAGAAACCAGTCCAACAGGACACTTCCACATCTTATCATTCCATTTTTATATTTTCAAATGGTCAATGGTGTGGAGAAGAGAAGGAGGGCGTTAACAAGGAATGATATCCCCTGCTCATGCCAAGTCATTACCTATAAGATACAATTCCTAGAACTTAGGCGAATGAGAAACATGGGCCACACGTAATATACATTTTCAAAGACAACTTTACATCTTAGGTATTACCTTATATATGAAATGCACTTGAAATATACATCTTCTATACTTCTATTCCATCTTTGATAAACATCTGAATAACATATTGCATCCTAGGAAAAGAGCAAACATTCCTGACTACCTAGTGATAGACGCATCAACCGTCTCGTACTGTGCCCATTTGTTTGCTGCCCTCTAGTGCGTGTTCATGTCTATGAAGGTCGACCTCTAGGCGTTGATGACAAGGCTGGCAGACCCTCTGTGGTTGGTAGAGCTGTTCTCGTGGGATAGCTATGAAGAAGTTACTGCAGGTAGCACAGAAGATTTGACCACAGTTCCTACAAGTCAATGAAAAGAGAGACGAACAGTCAGGCAAAAAGATTCAAGAAGCATCACGGATTAGGTGTACTTCTGTCCTAGTAATGGACCCATGTCAAATGTACACAAATGAGTGTTTGGTTTGCATGTAAAGCTTCAAGATAATTCTCTACCTTAGGGTCTGTAGCAACATTTTGCAGGATAAATTACATTTTGGAATTTTGGTAGTTTGTAGGTACCGTAGTTCAGAAAAAATGCTAAAAAGTCTGTTATTTAAAAAACAAAAGCCCACGTTTTGTTTGAAGAAAGACGTAAAATCTACGCAACAACCCGCCTGTTTCACCCATGCTTAAGTTCCTCTCATTTCCCTTTTCCTGTAGTGAAGTATATTTACCGGCAGTGGTGTTTTCTGACTACTAGATTGAATCTGCTATTGCACAATGAGCAGTGACTGACAGCATGGTCTGGTATCCAAAGAGTTCGGCTGGTATCTCCCTCATCTATCTGCTCCCAGGATACGTCTGATCTGATGGAGTTACAGCGTGAATGGGACCGCTCTTCATCTTCAGGGTTCAACAAATTACAGTTCTGCAGATATGAACAAAATTACAGAAAAATTATTAACTATGATAAAATAGAATAAAAGTTGATAAACCTATCTCCTGCAGTCTAAAGAAACGTTTTATTCTAAAAGGGTATTAACCTCCGTAGGGTTCAAATAAGGCAATTACAACTTGGAGAACACTCCCCTTCCCCTAAAGAAACATTTCTTTAATATCCCAATAACTATTCTTCCCATTGTAGTTCATAATCATAACATTGTGCAAATTATTTTTAGATGAGTTACACATATCTGCTATGTTATGTAATAAAAAGGACTATCATGAACCAAATATGACCACTTTCAGATGCAAATTTAAAAGAGAGTGCAGGAAAAATATTTGGTAACATGCAGTCCTACCTCTAATTCATCTAATGCACAAGCCAGGGCAGGACTGCATTCTTCATTGGCCACCCGCAATCTTTCAATGATAGCCAGCAATATCTGTTCCCTCTGTCTCATCGCCTCTATCTTGCCCTGCTGCTCCTGCAGGATTCCTAGCATCCTGCGCTGCCTGGGGTCCTTGATGCAGGTTAGTCCATCCATGTCCAGGTGACGACCAAGCTTCAACTGCCTCTGGGAATCCCCTAAGGCATCCCCACCCATTGCATCAAAGCCGTTGCTATTGCTGCAGCTGGATGTCCTGCTCAAGCATGTAGAGAAAGATGGTTCTGAACCCACTGCAGCAGACTGGGAGATGTGATTGCTATGTCCATTAGAAAGGCTACCCCCTGAGGATAATTTGCTAAGGTGTTTTGCTAGAGGTGTAATGTCCCCATCATCCGATGATGGCAAGTATGGAATGTGATGTTCAGTCGGGAGAGGTACACTTGGAGATTTCTTAACTGGGTACCCCACGTGAGAATTACTAATGTCACTAGTGCTGGTACTGATACTAGAGCTTTGAAACAGCAATCCTTTCATCATTGCTGCATGTCCATTTAACATTTCTCCATTTGGAGTGCTTTCCCCATTTGATTCAACAGGGGAATTATCAAATCCATTGCAATCACCTGGACCTATCAGAACCTTTGGATCACTACTTCTCAAATGTGCAGGAGATAGGTCTTCCGTGACAGTTTCTGTTGAACTCTCCATGTGCACATCCAAAATATGCTTCGATCTCGCTGACTTTCTGGGGGTTGAGCACATAGGACTACCTTCCGGAGACTCTTCCTTAAAGTCCTCATCAGTATGACCATTAGTCAAGCCATTGCTCAACCCGACATCATGACCATTGGAGATCTGCACCTCACCCTCATTTATGTGTTGCTGGTCACATTCTTCTGAGAAACCATCATCACCATTAGTCAGTGGCGCTTCTGAGCCCCCGCTCTCTTCTTCTGCTTCATAGCCATTTGTGAGCACTTCATCTCCCTCTTCATTTTCACTTCCATCCTCCTCAGTATGTCCATTTGTGATTGGTTCATTGTCATCATCGTTGGAATCCTGATCTTCCCTCTGATCGAGTGGCAGCGGTGGGATCATGCGATTCTTTGGCGATGTCCCCAGCGTGGACTCCATCTTGAGATCACTCAGGTTGGGATCACTTGAAGTCCTTGTCAAACCCTGCGTGTCTCCTCCTATGTTACCACGACTTGGCTCCTCTTCGCTCACCGACTTGTGAATGTTGTCAAAGGACCGAGTTCTTGAGAGTTTGGGGCTATCTGCAGGGTTGACACCTGACTGGGATGCTTGCTGCACAGGGGCAGGACCTGAATCCTCACAGATACTGTGAGATGTCTCTGACAGGTATACTGCAATCCACAGGTCAAGTTCCCTGATGTTACATGTTGGGTACAATACCTATTCAAGGAAAAGAAGAAAAAAAACATCCTCTATTATAATCATCAATCCACATGTTATTTTATGACATAAATTTGAAGTCTAACATTATTGACGTTCCATCTGCATGATTTATGTTTTCACCTGAAACTGTAGCTTCTTTGAAGAAAAAAAATGCTCTTCTAATATTTCATCAAGGTCCTACTAATTCTGTTTAACATTTTAATCTATACATCAACACAAAGTAATACACAAAGATGCATTAAATACAACAAAACATAATACAAGCAGCATCTAACATAATACATGTGATACATTTCTGAATATCAAGAGAAGTTTGAGTAGTTTTCCTATTACTGACCTTGTATGTTTTTGGTTCATAGAGGAAGTTCCTGTACTTGTTACCCTCTACAGCAATGAGAGACCAGACTGAGCAGGTCCGCTCCTTGATCGAGTTCTTGAGTCTAGCTTTCAGACTGTTACACAAAAATGTCCCAAACAGGCAAGAATAGGTGTGCTGAACAAGTTTCACCTGCAAAGATAAATATGAAATACCATGAATTTTAAAGTGGATGTAGGTTGGACCAAGACTTACCATAAATATCTTCTCAAATACAGTATTAAGATACTGCTTAGGGTTCTTGATCTTCAATCCTTCTCACGTCATGTAGAGGTGTCGTGGTCGAGTTGATACATCACTGGGTTTTCGATCACAAGGTCCGTGGTTTGGAGTCCCGCCTTTGGCAAAACATTGATCAACATTTGCCACACTTCACCCAGGTGATGTAAATGGGTACATGGCAGGAATTAATTCCTAAGAATAGTTTACTATATTGATGGCGCATAACAAATGCTGTAGTATTAGTATCATTACTACCTTCTTTCTCCAATCTACACAGCATACTTGTAGTTTTGTTAAATCAAAAGAAACTAGACATATGGAGAGGGGGGTCTTGGGATACTTACCAGGAATGTCTCATTGAATTCAAACGCTGTAGGATACTGCTTCAGAAGCTGATGAATACAGTCAAGCCACTGAAGGAACACTGGACATCTCTCATTGGCATCGTCTTGACCTGGACGATGACCGCATCGATCGGCAAACTTGTGACCAAAATCAAGCCACTCCCGCTCAACAAGAGCTTGAAAACCCTACAGGAATAAGGACATAATATAGTAAGTAAATGTTTGCAATTCCTTCAACTAAATTAGTTGTTTCTTGAAAAACAGTAATATATACACACCCTTTTAGGGTCATCCGTGTGAAGCAAAACATTACTGAAACGTTGGTTCGTAATTTGTCCTTCATACTTTTTTTCACAGGTATCTATGAAACTCAAAAAGGAAGCAACAGTGAATAATGTTACTCCAATCATTTATGAGGAACTAGGTCCTCAAGAAAAGCCTTTCCCCAATATAAGAGATATCACTACTAACCTATAATACTACTTTCATTATGACTAAAAACATACAAGATTTATATGAAATAAAGCATGTTCTGTAGCTCGCTAAAACTGTTGTAGGAGAAGTGCAATACCTTTATTTTTATTTTAAAAAGCCCTTGTCTCAATTGTGGCTCATCAATCATTTATGAGGAACTAGGTCCTCAAGAAAAGCCTTTCCCCAATATAAGAGATATCACTACTAACCTATAATACTACTTTCATTATGACTAAAAACATACAAGATTTATATGAAATAAAGCATGTTCTGTAGCTCGCTAAAACTGTTGTAGGAGAAGTGCAATACCTTTATTTTTATTTTAAAAAGCCCTTGTCTCAATTGTGGCTCATTTACTTTGCACCCTAAAAATATAGGAAAAATCTGTATCACTTGCAAAAGTTGCTGGTTTAACAGATTACATATAAAAACTAGGCAAGAGGTTGATTAATTCTAAAGATTCAATGATCAGTTGCTACAACTGGTTTCTTACCTGCATGGTCCTGTAGTAAGGGTCAAGCATGATCTCTGCAAGGGCTACAATCTGTGGTGTCCTATCCCAACCATCTGAGCAATGGACAATGACCGGTCGTGCTTCCTGGTCAACAGCAGTGACGACCTTGATGGCTGACTTGAGAAGCATGGACAGGTTCTGAAGCCATTTGGTTGCCTCCAAGTTTGATAACCACCTATAAAATTAAAGTAAGTTTTTTACCATTAGATTAGGTTAAGAACATCAATTACCTAGGACATTAATGAGTGCTATTCAAGTGTTCTTGGCAGCCGATTATTTATCTTTGGTATAAATTTAGTAAATTGGCCTTACATTATCCCAGGGGTGGTTTGGGAGGACCAAATAACCTATCCAAGGTTAAAGTATGCTTAGACATTTTTATTACGTTAAGGATAATTCACTTTCTGAGGGTAAGTCATTTTTTTTTGAATTCCTCACACTTTGTTTGAACCCTGATAGTGTTATGTACTGATGAGAACCTTGCTTGTATCAAACTCCCAACGAATAGGTGCATGAATGATGTTAAAGCTATCATGAGCGCCCATCAGACACAGACATCAGCTTTATACAAGAAGCTATCATCATCATCATCATGTCTCATTGTGGAACAAGAACAGCAATTATTAACTGACTTACGTGGTTTGATCCAGGCTATTGTTGCTACAGAGTGCGTGAACATTGTTAAAACTCTTCCTGACTGAGTGTATATTGGCCAGACCCATGAACTCTATGTCACAACAGGTGTAGTACTCTAACAAGAGAAAAACAAAAATAAGAATAAGAACAATCACAGATATGGTTCAAAACAATAATGTCATCATTTAAATTTATGTAGCTCATTTCTACTTTCTCTACATGATCAGCCACATATAATAATTGTATCAACATTATTTCAGAATGTCATTAAGCTTAACTTGTATTACAATGTATGTGTCCTGTTCATTAGAATTCAAGCCTGCATACAATGCAAAACTACCTCTACTCATGCATGGATATCATTTATCTGTTTCATTTAGGTCTATGTCAAAATCTATTATCACNAGGGAAGAAGAAGTTTAAAATTAGCTTATATCAAAACAGATCACAAGTACAAAACACAAACAGTGTATTGAGATGTTTTTCTGATACACATAAACAGTTACTAAATATAATGTATATTATCATCCATGAGATCACTTTTCAAACACGAGATCCAATTTCAAACATGTTCTGGTAATAATAATAAAATTCTGTTTCATTTAGGTCTATGTCAAAATCTATTATCACTTTAAAGTAAATGTATAACAAGCAAAAGGTGATCGGAAATAGTTTGGTAAATCTGCACTGACTAGATGTTGATAATGTTCTAAGACCAGTGCTCTTGTTTCTTTGCTTCTGTCTCCTGTTTGATATTCTGTAAAGTTTGCTGGGTTTACCTGGGTATTCACAGCCCCCTCCCTTGGCTCTGTTTGCAAAGGCTGCAGCATAGGACCTGGCATCTATGATCAGAATCGTCTTGGATTGGTTGCTACGTTCATACTCTCCTCTTCTTGTCTCATCTACAGTAAACAAAACAAAAGCAAGTCAAAGATTTATCTCACATCATTTTCCACAGCAAAAAATGTTATCAATGGGAGCAGACTGTGGGCCTGGGGGTTGTTTCATTAAACCTTCAAAAGTACAAGATCAACGATCTCTCGCCATTGTCGCTCTACTTGTCCTCTGAGTGTTTCATAAAACTATCTTTACCAAGATGAGCAACAGCTGTCCCAACAAAAGTCTTGTCGCAACTCCAAATCTGACATATCTTTTTTTAGAATGCTATTGCAAGACAACTTTAAGTTATTCTATGGGCAGTGAAAAAAGATGAGAATTGGCTAAGACTGGTTGCTGCATTTATGCTCTCCACCAGAAGAGCATCAGTTCTATACTATAGAATACAAGTTTTCACCCTCTGGCTTTCAGTAGACGTTATATAACTGAAGACCAAAGGTACTATAAGCTACATTTTACAATGATGATTGATATTTAGTTCTTTCATTTTCAAAGCTAGAACTAAGAGGAGTAAAAAGTACAGACAGAGAAAGAAAACTGATTTCTGACCAACCTTCATCATCTGTGACCCTGTACTGCTCTGATTTGACATAGCCGTTGCTATGGCAACTCTTCTTGTTCTTCCTTGGGTCATCCATGGCACACGCATCCAAGATGGCCGACATGAACCTTTCATCTTCCTCACTCCTCCAACCAAGCCAACCAACAGCAGGTTGACTGCATCGAGCGATCACTGCACCATTGCCCTTGTGTCTAGTCCACAGAAAATTAAACAAATGGGTGAATGATCAATTTGACATGTAAATGTATGAAAAGAAGTCAGTGATTTTATATTGTCACAGCATAGTTGCTAGAAGGGTTACGTTATTTGAGAACAAGTCTTTAAACAACAACATTAATGTTATGAATGCAGACTCGCATATGGATATGATGATGACGATGATTCACAGCATTTATACAGTGCCATATTTCTGCTACAAAACATTCAAAGGAGCAGGTTCCTAAAATAAAGACAGTATTTTCACATTTGCTATAAAAATAGGTCAGTTTAAAAGCTAATGTGATATAAATAAATTGTATATGGAAGATGAGATTTTGAACTCATCATTACCTCCAAACAACTGATGGAAATCTCTTTGATGTTCTAAAGTTGATTGACTTCTTCATGGCATCATCTTCAATCTCTTTTGGTACAATGTGCTGAGTAGGGTAGGTTGTGCAGTACCTGAAGGGGAGAAGGACAAAAGAAAAAACATAACTTAAGATTTGTCATGTTGACAGCAGTAACAGAAGAAAAATACTGAATTTCAGGGAATTTCAATGCATTTCCACTTATATCAAGGTTTAATGCAGCTTGTGGTTGCAATTTAATTTACATATGCCTATACTTGTATATTTACAGTACATAAGCTGGAATCAATTTCTTTTCTTCATAGAAGTTCTCATCCTGACTGATTTAATGCAGGAGAATAGTTTTAAAGGGTGAACGTGTGAAATAATTCCACCCTTCCATCTAGGGTACAAATGTAATACTAGTACGCTTGACTTGAATAAAGGTTCACCATCCATTAAACTTGGTCACATATATACGGGCAAAAAATGCAAATGCCTTAGAGTTACCTTTGCTTACACATAACTCATAAAGGAATACATTTCTTCAATAATCTTTGAATTCATTTTGCTGACATGCAATTCTCATCCTGGCTCACATTCCGTCATTCACTATTCAGGAGTATTCATGTACACTGAACGTGACACTTCTCATTTCTACATGTAAGGAATGAGTTCACCTAAATTCAATATTGGCTATCTGTCATCTGATATTAATGGTCCATACTCTCATTTGTCCTATATTCGATCAGCAGTGATCAAAAGATACTCAACTTTTATCACTTCAGAGGCTCTTATTAAATCCTATAGAAGGATCGAGTGAGACATGTGCCAGACATACGACTCAGGTTACCTGTACCCTTATGCATGCATACTAATGATCCCAAACAGCTGTGCTCCTTAAATAAACATGTTATGAATAGGTCTGGATACTAGGCTTGCATTAAGACGCTGTATAAAACTAACAGTTAACTGTTCTTTAAACTTATTTGCAATAAGTTACAAATTTGTCATCCCCAGGTCTGTTCTGTACACATGTCATTTATATGATATAAACAGCACAATAAATACATGTACATATTTAGAACCTTCATTACAATACTGGAATCAAGCCAGATCTTGTTTTTTGGTTCCTAATGATAACCACAGAAGTTTGGTTCACTGTAAATAAAGTACATACACTTCAAATACGTACATGTACATCGATCATCAGACATCAGACAGTATTTACATTGTCTATGTTTACATTTAAATAAAAAGCCACCTCCCCCTTCCCCATTGCACATCTAAAATCAAGTCTACAGTCACATGACCGTTATCAGGGATCATGGCATAGCATATACGCTTCCCTGTAATTACAGTTTTTTTTTTATTCATATAATGAAATGTCTACATTACAGATAAACCTTATATTGTAAACATGGACTTTAATATGTACACCTAGCTTTTAGGGTGACTCTGAATTTAAAGCCATTCCATCGATTCAAACTTCAATAATCTTTGTTATATTCATAATAAAACTCTTCCTAGAAATAAGTCATGATTTCATTCTCACTCTATAAAACAATTGATTTGTTGGATTGACAAAAATTAAAGAATAATTTGAAGGAAATTTGTGAAAAGCATTTCATTTTAAATGGTACCTTCTTTAATACTCTGGGATAATTTGAGAATTTCAATCTAAACACTCACTTGAAATCTGAGTTGTCAAATATCCTCCATGCTTTCTTCAAATCGAAGCCTTGCCGATCGATTTCTGTTCCAAATTTACAGTGAGTTACTTTACCTGTAATGATAGAAGGATAGGGAAGAAGAAGTTTAAAATTAGCTTATATCAAAACAGATCACAAGTACAAAACACAAACAGTGTATTGAGATGTTTTTCTGATACACATAAACAGTTACTAAATATAATGTATATTATCATCCATGAGATCACTTTTCAAACACGAGATCCAATTTCAAACATGTTCTGGTAATAATAATAAAATCGTATTATGACAGAACCCACCACATATAGACCAAACATCAGGTAATATTTATCAAACAAATTTGATTGAAAATATATTTTAAAAATACCTGCAAAATAGGCTTACAAAATTACCATCAAATAAAATAAACGATTGCCTTCACACAATTAATAGACATGTAAGGACAAGTCTATGAATTGTACATCTTTAATATTTCTTTCTCAACCCCTCCTCATAAATCAATTTCATCTCATTCTTTTATAATCTCCAATGAATGCTATCAAACTGTACAATTAGAGCAACTACTTGAAGAAGGGTGTAATCTTCATTCTGAAGAAAGCTTTCATAGATAAAAGATAAACATTCAATACAATGCTATAAAGAAGGTACCATATTATTGTGAATATATGTCTATATCTTAGAAATGTAATGATACCTAAAAAATAACCTTTGCTCACTTTCAAGAACCATTAAATATCATCATATTTGATCAGGAATATTTATCTAATCCTATCAAAATTCTTAGAAAGCAATTGCTTTAGTAGCAAAGGTACTATATTTACATGGCATCGTAGCCTATTTCCGCAAGAAGGTGAAAGAACTCATACATGACTGTTTATACAGGCATACCGGTAGGTGTATATTTGTTAAAGGTAAAGACCAGTTATGGTCATGCGATTGCATTGTGAAAGAAACTTTGTGAAATCGATCAGAAAAGGTTGATCATCTAGCATCTAGCATCTGCAAGGTTCTGGAATCATCAAAATGATAAGAAATTTGGCCCATTCTTCGTAAAGTTACAAACACTATACACAGAAAGATGTATATGGGAATACCCTATATCTCTCACAGACCATGAGAGAAACAAATTTACCAAATATATGAATTAGAAGGCGGTTTCCCTGCAAATTTGTTATCATCATGTATTAGTCAAAACATATTCTTTCACATGATTTGTAATGAGAGCTTCCATTTCATTTTTTGAAATTGGGGCGTTTCCAATACTGGTCTTTACCTTTAACAGAGAGTATTGCTACCCACAGACATAGGCCTACTGAATGAGCTGACATCCAATGAGGTGTTTCATATTCCCAGGGTTCTCATTTAAATGGCAATCAGCATGTGACCTGACTGATCAGGTGTCAGGTCTCATAACCAAATTTAAAGGTACAAGTAGCCTATGAACGAATCTACCCTTCAGAGTGTCTTTAAATAGTAAGTGTAAAAAACAGTTTTTAAATATTTCTACGGAAATACATCTTTTATATTATTCAAAAAGTCATCTGTGAAAGCCCTACATGTAGGCTTACATGTAATAAAAACAAGAACAAAAACAAAAGCAAGAAAATCCATTTTTTCCCAATTCTGTTTTTTATTATGCAACAGAAAGCTATTTATATTCACATTGCATGTAATTGTAAGGCCAAGATCAAGCAGATAATTTCAGATATTTTAATACCAGACTACACATATCACAAATATGTCCCTGTTTTTAAAACTCAATGTTATTACAAAGATTGAAATATTGTCACCCTACATGCAGCAGTTTCATTTTGTTTTACAATTGGGGTTTCTGATCGACTTTAAAGTGTAAATTGACTACCGGTAGGGGATTTATGGTTAGTATCAATTTATATTCTGATTATTCTCACACAACAGATGACAATTAAGCTGTCAAAATCACCTGTCTTTTATATCAACCAAGGATACATGTATACAGCTCGCATTACGAGGGACAACTCAGATAAAATCTATTGCCAATTATATACCTATTCTAGCTGAAAGAAACTACACCAGTCTATGGCCCCATTCACACAAAAAAGAAATTTGATATCAAAACCACCCTGAATGGGACCTCAGTCACATCAATTATAACCTGGATGTCCATGGCCATAGACAGACATGTATGATGTATCTCGGGTAGTTAGATTAGTCTATAGGCTGTGCATTATGTGTTGGCTTTAATTTTCTGGGCCATTTCCTTTTCACAGTACTACAGTATACTGTACATTGAACATGTACCATTCTTTGTTTTATTTTTCATTTCATGTACCAATCAGTGCCTTGTATAACAACATGAATAATAGATGATAAACAAATCCTGCAATAACAATATGTTTATTCCCAAACTTTAGTAGCTAATTTGGACAATTTCGAGTGTGATTCCAGATTTCTTAATCTACAATTTATCTTATCATTAATGATGTTCATGTATGTCCTGAGTAGTCTTAAAGTTTTTAAGAGTATTGATTTGAAAAGTACAAAAATCTGTTCCATAAACACTTCTGTTTTAAAAACTCCCTATATTTGACGAGATATTGATTCCAGTTGTCCTTCTCTTAGTCACAGACAAATCCATTTTTATTCTTGTTGAATACTGTTTGCAGCTGTGCTTTAATTTGTCCTGGATATCTGATTAAATATTAATAATCATATCACTTCTATCTGCTTCTATCTATGAGTCATCAGACAGATATCTCTTGCCCTAATGCTGTCGCCGCCGTTCGGCAGATAGCGGTAAGATTCACCATACACATGTCTCTCCTGCTAGACAGACACTCATGGGAGACCATTATATGGTTTGTGTGCAGAAATGATTGTCTGGCCTGCATGATACCAATAAACCATAAAAGACCACTGTACCTGTACATTTCATGCGTGGGCTCCTGCAAGTTCTAAATACTAATTTAGATTACAATTTTATCTGTATGGTTTCTTTCTAATGAACTTACAACCTTTTGGAATATACTTGTAGCTACGTGTAACAAACAAACATGTATTAATCACAAATAACGTGCATTTCACAATAATTTTTTTGCCTAAAAATAATGTAAAGATAATTGCATGTAAATGTAAGACAGCTATGAAATATTTAGATGTTTTTTTCTCCAAATTGAAATTATCTGGAAGTGGGTGTCTTACAAGGAAAAGGAAAACGGAAGATTTCATGGAAAGATATGGTGAAGACAAAAGCAGAAAAGATGGTTTAAAAAGGAAGATGCTCGAGACAAGAAGAAGGGCGGGGGGGTGGTGTTTTATCATGGCCCAAAAGTCAGTAACCCCTCGTTACAAGGATAATACTGACTTGCATAAATTAAAATAATTTGTTAACTTGTGATGTAATTGACAGAACATGACTCATGATCAATACTCATTTCCTTTGTTTAAAGAAATTTCCTTGTTCCTGGTAGAACAATGTACTCTATACTTGAGAATTTGTAGAAGAAAAAAACATGAAATGATTAAAAATAAATCAGACTGACCTGCTCTTAAAATGAGATTAATATATAATCATAAAAAGAAACAAAAATGTGCTCATAAAATATGACACAGAAATTGAAGAGGCTATTAAAACACAATACAAATTCAGGAAGTATATAATTGAAACATTAATTTTCATTTAACAATACATGTACGTCACTTGAGGACAAATGCATAAACAAAGCTCTATCAATAAGACATGCATCAACATTTCTAGAAATTAAAAAAGAATATTGTTAAACTTATGGCTTGTACCACTTATAAACTATTGAGGTAAAGTTAATTATCCAATTGTTAATTATTCAAGGACATAGTCCATTGAGATTACACTTGAATGTTATGAGGAAATGGTTTAAAACTCAGATCAAATTACATGTATGGCATGAACATTTCATAACTTTTGTTCCATCATATTGTTTGTAGCTACCTGTATGGTTTTCCAGATTTGTTCTTGCCTTTACTTTGTGTAGATAAGGGTAAGGGCTTATGATGCAAATGGGTTTAGTAAAATGCTACATTTATGGGTGGATTAGTTTGAGGGCCTAGATTTCAAAATAGAAAATTGGTTCATGGATTTTAATGAACTGACTGGCAATTGTCCTGAGATCAAGCATCTTTAAATTGCATACAACATAAGAAGGAGACAATTACCGACAGATAGACAGACACACAGATAGACGGACAGACAGACAAGTAAAATTATACTGACTCTGAATACTTACTAGATCCTTCTAAAAAGCAGACTCCAGGTTCAAAGCCATCAGGCTCACGATGTTCCTGTATATGATCAAAACACCAAGCATGAAAGGAGAAGGCAAAGATGTCATCTAGCTTTGATGGTCTCTCAAGCATCTTCTGGACACGGTAGAGCCACTCCTGACACTGATCACTGGTATCAAATTGGCATCTGAGGGACAGAAGAGTGAAAAGAAAAGAAGAATAGGAAGAGGAAAGAGGGGGTAGATGAGAAAGGGAGATGAGGTCAAGAGATGAAATATAGAAGAAACAAAAAGTATATAAAATGAGATTAATGTTAATGCATGATTATTGATGGCATCCAATGGGAAAGAGAGAGAATGAGAGAAAGCAGGAGAGAAAGAAAGAAAAAGAAAAAGAGAGAGAGAGAGAGAGAGAGAGGAGAGGGAACATAGGGATGAAAAGGATAAACAAAAAGTGGTGAATTTAGAAAAGTGAACAATCATTTTTTTTTAATTAGTATGAAATCAAGATGATTTAAAATGGGATTGATGGAGGAGAAAGAGAAAGTATAAAGAGATGAGGATAGTGGTAAGGATGGAAAGCAGATGAAAAGAAAGAAGAAGTAATATATTTAGATTAGAAATCCTATAGAGGAAGTCATAACAAAGGCATAATAACAGCTCAGTTTGTATTCCTCTCATGCTGACCTACATGTATGCTATAAACATAAAAGCAGATATTGATATCTACAATTTTATGACTAATGATACCGGTACGTAGGCACTATCCTCTGCTTAATTGCACCAGTTTATGACACAAATATCTCAAAGATGATTTTGATCTCGCCCATCTACCGGATGGAAGGTGCAATTCCAGATTAATGCAAAGATAAAACTCAGAAGTAAGTGCTGTGTACATGATGTAGTTTCCACTCAAGTTGCTTTCATTATGCAGGTGAATTTTTTTCTCTCTTTTCTCACCCTCTCAATGTTACTTTTTTTCCTGCATAAGCACTGAAAATATTGTCAAATATTAGTGTTGATAGGGAAGTTGAAAGCTTAAAGATAAAACACCATGAATATTCTTCTCTTTTATTTAAATGTGGTTATAGCTGGCTACAATAGTAATATTCTGACCTTTATTTCTGCCTGTACAATCATATAAACTAACAACCAGTTCATTTAAAAATGATTGTTAGTAGCCTTCAGACAGATTTACTGGCAGTGAGAGATCATAATTGTGTTCTGTTCACGAAAACATACTGTACATGTAGCATGTGAAAGCACAGTGTATTATATATGACCAATGTTTATATGCACAAACATGTTGGCAGGTGACAGAGACACTGACATTTTCATTAATTACCAATATTGTTTTGCAATAATCAACGCAGACTACTTACAACACATGTTCGTGCTTGCATTGCCAGCTCATTTTTATGTGTTGTTAAACTTGTTACTGGTACATTCCTGACCTTACAACTATTTTCATTTTTTTTAAGGACATCCTTGCAAATAACAGCTTTTGCATGCACAGTTACTATCAGCTGTTTTCATGAAATAGTTTGTGCAATCACTATGGAAACCTGCATAATGAGAGAGGTCACAAATTCACAAAACTCAAATGACCTTGCTGCTAGAATGGTAACCAAACATGATTGAAATATAATTGCCTTGAGGCCCCAATTCACATATTAATTTTAGCACAATGTTTGGAAAGGATAATCATAACTGAAAGTGCAGTGTCTGTCATACCAAATCAAATGTCAATTGTACTATTGAAGAGCAATAAAGTACTGTCTGTATATATGTGCAAACAAACTTCACTAATATGACATTTTTATGGGACCTATCAACCGGTCATGGATACTTTTCAATGGGAATGAATTGCTTTAGAACCATTAAATACCCATTCCAGTGATCTAAATGTAATGGCCCTCATTTACTGATAGCTGATCACCACTTCAGTGTACATGTTTTCCATTCTTTTTTCTCTCTATTTTTTCCTCTTCTGGAGTAGCCTTTTCAGTGAAACACCAAGGTATCAGGCACAAAGGGCCCTGCACATATACTGTATCATTTTAAAACATTATATGTGAGCATTGTAATCTGAACTAACCAAAAAAAAGGGGGTGCTAAATATGCCATAAAAGATGTACATTTGTAGACCTTCATACGTTGAAAACATATTTTGATCACATATTACTTTACAAATTTAAAAACTGTTGACAAATTAACGTCAAAATGACAGTTCTTCTCCCATTTCAGACCTTATATTTGTATAATACTTAAAAATGGAATTTATAATTTACAGTTTCACAAATAAAGTCCATGTTTTTGATGACATATATCATTAAGTAGGTCTTCTTTTTTAAATTTGCATACAATATATACCTACACAACAATCTGAATTCTTGAGATTGAGTCAGAATTTTAGAATCACAGAAGTTCAATAAACCTTCCAGTAGTTACCTACCGTTTCCCAATGAAAACATTTCAATTAATAATCACTGACCATGACAACTGACTTTTGACAACAATTGCTTGACTCCCTTGAGGAGTGTGATCGACCTCACTACATCAGGGTACACAATACATGTCGAGTATCTAACTTAGATGACCATTCTTCTGCATTGTTGGTATGCATTCCAAAGATTATTCAATGGAGCAGATTCCATAAACAAAACAATAACAACCAGAAATAGTTCTTATTTAAAGGGAAGAAAAAGGGGAGTTCACTAAAGGCAGGAAAAATGTATTTTTATTTGTCCTTTTATGGTGGAAGAAGGGGGGAGTGGGGGCCTAATACCGCTGAAGGGGAAGGAGAAGAAAAAGGTCTGTGAAGAAGTTTTCTATTGTATTGTAAAGCTAATTTGTATAAAACTATTCAAAATGAAAAGGTGTCTTTATAGGGAGATGGTACAGGTTTCCTAAGTATATGGTTCAATGAGAAACCATTTTCAAGGAATACAAACAAAATTGTCTTCATAGACAGGTGGTCTTTCTATAATGCAGGTTTGACTGTTATTTAGATGACATAAATCTTCATTAATGAGATAACTAATACTTCAGAGAAAACATTGTTAGTTGCCGAATAGCATTTTTTATGACTGATCAGACTCTTCTGTCTTTTCAAACTTCAAATCCCTACAACTGAATTGTACTTTCCAAAACGAATTAATGCATGATTACTAGTGCAAAGTGCAGCCACACCTCTGTGATTTGAAATATTCTTACTATAAATGAGTATTGTACCTTTCCTGGCTATTTACATTTATAGCTAACCAAGCTAGACTGTACACAGAGTGATTAATGGGCTATGCATACACATGTATATGCCATCCTACCTGTCTAGCTATCAGTACCATTATGACTGTAAAATAATACCCCTGTAACGAGGGATCACACAATTATCACACCTTGATCGACATGTACATGATCATCTACTTTGTAGCTCATGTCTAATTCTATCTAGGGTAATAATGTTGTTTTCATGATCTACTTTCAGGCCAAAACAGGACCTGGATATTATTTATGCATATATACACCTGTATACATCTGTATACATGTATCTGGTTTGTTTGTTGTTGTTTGTTTGTTTGTTGGTTTTTTTTTTTTTTTTTGGGGGGGGGGGGTCTCCTTATACATGTACCTCATTATTTTTTCATGTGTATCATTTTTCATAATAAAACACATTACACTTAGGCAACTAACAAATCACAGTTGTTTATTAATTGTTATGTTGTATTTGCAAAAGAGGAATGGGTTTTTATGGAGGGTAGGGGTTGATCATTAATTCAAATGTGATTTTTTCATTTTTTTTTACCTGATCAATTTTCCATCCTTACAAGTGACCACAAGGCACTCCTGATCTCTGCATTCAGCATTCTCAATCAATCCAACTGGTACCTGGAATTATACAGAAAACAAAGAATATAGGATTGACAAGCCAGCATCAATAAATACAAGAAGTGAATGGATGGACTCAAATCAAAATAAATGCATATCACATACATGTACAGGTGCTACTAGGTATAAAGTAGGTACATTAAGTGGATAGATGGAAAAATAGATGAAAAAACTTTATAAATCTGTAGGGGATACACAATGTATGCTGATTTAAATCACCAACAAATGACTGGTTAAACAAAAAATATCAGTGATTCAATTCAATATTTATTGATCTGACATATATAAATGTAAATAACTCACTTGATATTGCCCCAAAGAAAATGACAACCCTGCTTTACACTAGTATTAGTGCTCCTCTGGTATATTTTAATACATTTACATGTATATTACATGCCAGTACTGCTGTACATCACTGTTTCAGACAGTTTCATTGCTCGCTCTCTCTCTCTCTTTCTCAAGGTAAGAGATGACTGTTTTGCAAATACAGCATTACAGGTCAAAAAGGTTTCCCCTTTCATACTGACACACAAAAGACTAAACAAACACTTCATGTCTACAGTATGTATATCCCTAATGTGTAATGTGAATCAAATAAGTTATAAAGGTACTAGTGTACATTGTATAACAAACTTAATTTACTAAACTATGCAACCCATTCAATGCGTGCCAGCCAGGCCTGGTAATTCATCATGAACTGAGAAAGGTCGCACAAGGCAATATATTCTTCATCTGGTAGGGGTTTCACGCCCTCGACGCGCGCGCTCACGATTTATAAATACCAAGATCACCTTTCTTTCTCAGGAGACACAACGAGAGCTTTGACACGCAGACTAAACCATCATTCAACCTAAGGCATAGTGAGAGTAATATCAAGGAAACTGACCTACAGTAGTAGTATAATTACGAAACCATACTGTCATATTTCCATTATGTGTGAGAGTGATGTCAAACTAATGTAGGAAGATGAATGACTTTCAGAAGCAGTGCATCATAATGTACGTCACTCCATGTACATTTTGTTAATACATTGGGGTTTTTTAATAGGCCTAATGTTTAATTGGGGGGGGGGNGAGAGAAGTAATTGAAGTAAATGTGTACATATCTAATAAAAGTAAATCAAAGAAACAACTCAATGTCATTAAAGTAAACCAGCGTGGCTGGGGAAGTGGACAATTTTCAGAGCCGACATCCAAATTGCAGATCCATACTTGTTTACAAAATCTAGAGCCTTCAGAGGCAGAATCAGGCAATAACTTTTTAAAAATGAGATCAGAACACTTTTTATAATTTCTCTACATACATACGGTACATACAAGGAAAACATTTTTTTTTTGTACCAACCAGCCATCAATCAATTCAAGGTTTAATCTTTAGGATATATTACTTTGTGTGCGAGAGGTCTCCAAGATTTAAAAGAACAAAACAAACAAAACCTACATGTATGCATGTCTTTGAAAAATCATGTAGGTGTAGTCCTTCACATTTATCAAAATGTACATTTGTGAACAATTCAATTCAATGATAAGTACACAGAGATGAAAAAAGGAAAACAAAAAATTTTGTAAGTCTAAAGGATAAAAATGTATTGCAAATTAACATTCTGAGCATATTTCTTAATCATGCATTCCTGTCATACATGTATGTACATTAGATGATCCTTTACTACAGCAACACAACCAGAACTTCTTAGCATCATGCACTTTGGCGCTTACATACAGTGAGGAAAAGTAGAAATGCAACCTATACAAATATTGACCCAGCTCTGAACTCCTTCCACTTGGGACTGGCTTCCTAGACTGTACTGTCTACAGTATATGTGTACTTGTTCATGTAAATGCTGCATTTACACCAACCTCTCGCAAGGTATGTTTCAGAGCATGCTAGGATGTTTCACACCAGACATGTACATGTAACATTCTTTTAACTGTAAATGTACATGTATGTATTTTGTTGACTATAGGGCCCCGCTCACAAGCTTAGCTTAGCTTCTAAAGGGGTCCTAAAACCATTCAGTTTATGATGTAATCAAGTTAGAATGTGTTGATTGATGTACTATTATCAGTGTCTTTTTTATGTAGCAGATTATATCATGTTTTATGTGGTTTTGAATAAAATGAACTGGACTGAACTGAAAATAATGTACATCTACAATGTATGCATTGTTTGTTTATATAGTACAGTATGTACACACCCCTGTATGGTCAGCTAATGAGTGATATTCTACTCTTAATTCAAATCTCACATTTAATACAATTTTTGTTTAAAAATGTGATTATTTGTGTTGTTTTGTGTGTTATGATACAGGTAAAAGCAAGGTTTTTAAATAAATGAATTATTATAATTGATTATTGTCTGTTCAGAGCCAGAAGGGCATCAAAAAGTACACAAGTTTAAATGTAACGCCCTTCTGGCTCCATGTGGTACACTGTTCATTAACATATGGTACACTTGTTTCTTTAGAGAGAATGGGCCTCATACATGGATGATATGAAATGTCTTGGTGTGCTATAGAACATGACTCGAACGCTCACATCGTATGGACAGCTACAACCTGATAACGTTAAAACCTGATCAAGAAGTAAAGTTCTACATTCATGTGTAAACAGTGTAGAAATGTATTACAATGTTATTAGAGACTAGTTCGCACATGCGCCTGCCAGAGACTCCAGAGACAGCCAAGTCTAGAGGTCAAAGAGGACTGTTTGCTCAACGACAATCACAGACACTCGCTCTGAAAAGGGAAGTTTGCTTTTCCCATAAACTCAACTTGTACAACTTACAATTACATGTACATTTCGAGTGTCACAGACTTAAACCGTAGGCAAAATGTTTCTAAACTTGAGCGATACACCTATTAAGGCTTCAAGTGAAAATACATCCTAGAAAGAAAAAAAATTCATGTCAATGACTACTTTTCAGGGCCAAACTAAAGGAATACCAATAGTGTGTATGTGTATGTTGTACTGTATGTGTATGTTGTACTGTATGTGTATGCAGTTTAATTAAAAGTGCCTTTACATAGGTTTGTAAATAGTCAATATTTTGAATGAAGCATCTATCTAGACAAAGGTATTGATGGTCCTGAAATAGAAAATGATATCATTACATGTATTTATTCCAATCAGGTGACCACTCTATTTGATTATGGTATGAAGTTATTGATTGAAATTTAGCACATGTTTGACAAGCTTGATAAAAACCTGTTATTTGAGACACACCCACTAAACTAAGACCCAGCCCCCCTCAAATAGAGTGGGAATTTGTCAGGCTTTTTATGTGCTGCACTTCAATTTGATTCTGTTTGCTATGAAATTAGAACTCTTTATTATTCAGCATGCCATGTTAGTTACATGTAGTCAATAGATTTGGAATTGAAATCACAAACCTGGAATTGGGGGGCATTTGGAGCATGAAATTGCATCACTGTAATGAGTACATGTATATGTATATAAATCAAATAATGTAAGGTCTCAATTTTTGTTTAATTCATATTACATTTTTGACATGTACACCATGCACATGTACATGTACAGGGGTGGCTAGTCTTACTCTGCTAACATGTACATGTACTCTGTAATTGCCATATTCTAATTCAAACTACATGTACATACACTGTACATGTAAGATAAATTGCTTTGATTTTCTAAACCTCAACACTTTTTAAAAAGTTTATACACCATTAACAAAAATGCCTCCTTATACATGTAGCAGCCCGACAGATGCAGTCATTTGTGTAAATTTAACATTAATAGACAGAAACGTGTTTCATGCTATGATTATTCTGTACATGTTGCATAGAGTGGGTAGGCAGACATCACACATCATATTCATTAACTAAGTAATCAATATACAAATGTATTATAAATGTCAACATTTCATAGAAAGAGTGTGGTTATATCCAATACTCAGTGTTAAGCTGACTTTAGTTTTGTTGTAATTCCCCACCATGGCAAAGGCAGGTGGTTTTAATGTGAAACCTTGTGGTGAATTATGATCTCTTTCCAATAATCTTGACATTTCAAAGGAAAGAATGATGAGTACAGTGTGCTTCCCTTGAAGTACAGGCTAAATACCTACTGTAGGCCTGCATGTATACTTGTATGTTTTATGTAGCCAACAAACTTGTAGGTCTATAATGTGAGAAAAGGAATGATTAGCTCACAAGCCTCAAATCAGTTGCAAAACATTTTAGGGTTGTTGTTGTTGTTGTTCATAAAGAGCTCTTGTGGATTTCCATTTTAAAAACAAAGTTTCCCCATGAATTAACCTTAATTTCAAAAGCACCTTCTTTGCTGTATGGAATTTAATCATTCTCTGTTCTCATGTTCTTATTCACTGGAGGGATAGAAGAAAAAAAAAACAATTAAAGCTTTTAAGAGAAGAAAGAAAAAACTTGTCTCCATTTATACTAGACATAAAACACTTATAAACAATTTCAACTGCACATGGTTTAGTTATAAATGCAAACACTGTACCATGTGACTAATGACCTATCCCCCATTCCTGTACAATGATCTGGCTACTATCAGAAATCAATCAGAAAAACAAAAATAAATATATAGTTAAAATCATAATTAACGAACAGGAGGGGTTCTATCAGACGAGCTGCAATTGGGTTAGTTTGTCATACAAGATAACTTGACATGAGAGAAGAGTACATGTTCATGTACACCTACCAGGGTCTACTGCTGTTTATGTGAAGAGCTTGTGAGAGGGATAATCAAAGAGGCCGCTGGTCGACTGAAAGAAAATAGGGTCTACCCAATGTGGAACAGGTCGATAATTTCAAACTAATGACAGACACATCTATCCATGATGTAGAGGGTAAGCTTCCTACAGTATACCATCATCTACATGTACATCTTGAAGGTTGTATTATAACACATTCTTCTGCAACATTTGCTCCACAGCTCAACTCCTACAACCAAATTCTTAACTTAAACCCTGGACACAACACACAAATGGTTAAGGCATTGCCATTTACTTTGTGGCATCTAACTACATGTTTATACCAATTAGGTAACCATAACCCTACATGTATATCTCTAGCAAAATAAATGTGGCTAGAGTGGCTAGAGCAAACGTGGGATCACCCATCTTGCATTGTGTGACTGATGACGTGACTCAGTTCTCTAGGAGTTTCTTAAGATTTCTTGATAGGTACATTATGTACATGTACAGTGTCCCTGCAATGATATAAACAACTTTTTGTATTTTCTTTTATACATATAACCAAAGGAAAAAGAAAAAAGACATGATGATAAAATCACAGCATAGAATGTTTTTTTTTTTAATTACTTTTTCTTGTTTCCGATACCAAAAATTGATAATACATGAAAACAGTAACTTTAAAGACACACTTTTGACAAGGTTTCTTTACAGTCACAACAGCACTCACTCTCTCTACTCAATGAAGCACCCTTCCCTTTCCACAGATGATTAGAAAATACTTACATTGACGAATGATTTAGCGTAGCAGATGTGAAGCCTGTAGTTTGAGAGGACAATGACAGCACCATCTGAAGCCTCTCCAATGAACTCTACCCCCTCTCCACACAGCTCAGGGAAGGGGCATTCCAAGTCAGGGTTATCCTTGTGGAGGGGGCGCTTAGGGAACGCTTCACTGGGGTTCACGTGGACCAAGCTGTCCAATTCCTCTAATGGCTCAGCCTACAATATAAACAAAAGTATACAATATGAAAGTTGAGACCAAATTTTGTGTTTGAAAATTATACCTACAATTGCTCAGGGCATAATCTATACATGTATAAAAATGTCAGCATATAATAATTATTCTGCTTTTATATAGTGCTTGATACATCTATGATGTCTCTCAGGAGTCTCAGCGCTACATGTATATGTATATCAAAATATATGTTTGGTGGGATCTAAGCTCTAGGCGTGAAAGTCTACCGGTAATCATTTTTTATAAAACATTCCAGAAAAAGGCAGAAATACATAGTAATGTAGCTATACAGATGTATTCTTTTTTAAATGGCACAGTTACTGTATGAGTGCCTGAATCATCTAATTCTAATTGTGCACTATGAAAATAGTTGTAGAATTGAACATTATACATACAAATGTATGCCCTACATGTACATGTATTGTTAAACATTTAAAATTTAAACTGAAATTGTAGCCCAAAAAGACTATTCAAGTCAACAACAAGTAGATAAGAAGAAACAATATGCCCAATGTCAGTATGGAGCCTTGGTACAAGTCCCTGGTACATGTACAGTACTGTTGCAAATGTTAACAAACAAGTTCAAAACGAAATTATTTCATGTTTTGAGCTGAATGAATTAACTCCCAGGAGTCAATCCCCAGGCACGTGAAATGTACAGTGACTTGCACATTCCCTTTTATCTCCCCAGGGTTAAAAAAAAAAATGGAATGTACTCTTCATTAACAAAATAAATAGGAGGAAACCAATATGAGCGAGCGAAGCGGAACCACATCAAAGCACCAGGGCCTTTTAGGGGCAACTAACTTTCCAGGGATACACTTTGGTATTCCTGCCCAGGACAATAACGTGCTCCCATTGGTAGACTAAAGAATGAATTCAGGTCAACATTAATAGGTCAATAAGTCATTTCTGCTATTAAAATAGCTCGGTATTTCCTGATCAAACTTCCTTCCTACAAGGCTACCCATGTTGTTTATAACTGTAAAATTGAAACTTGTTTTGGCCTTCAGGATGGAAATAAACAAGGCTCAGGCAAAGGACACATACCGTATCCCTGGATGCAGGAAGTGACTTGGTGGTAATGTGTCTACTTTATTTCAAGCAATACTGTACATTGATCATAACAATTTTGTATTTCATAAATTTCTCTTTCATTTCACTTTTGGATTATTGAATTTCATTTTGGAACAATAATACTAAAAATACAAGAAACATATTTTAGCATGAGAATATAAATTCACCCATTTACTTTCATTTGCAATGAAGATTTAGTGTTAACAAATATTATAGAAAGTCATAATCATTTTCATACAAACAGTGTAAACAGCTGAGATATGAATTATCTTGAATACTCACCATCTCACTGTCAGTGATGTAAGCAAAACTTTAAAGTAGAAAGTTCTGAGAACCTAGTCCCAAGATGAAGAATATTCCTCCTTGTAAAAACTTCAAACTCAGTTGAAGATGTTGGACAGATTAAGCCTATAGCAGAACCAAATCACTTTGATCTTGCAGCTGGCAATGTGCTTCAAGTTCACTCTGTGCTCTCCTTGCAGTTGATGAAGAAATATTGTGTGAATACAACAAACTTCAATTCAGTTCTATTCCTCCTCTCCTCTCCTCTCCTCTCCTCTCCTCTCCTCTCCTCTCTTCAGCCAAGCTTCTTGACTATCAAGGGAAGGTGTGTTTGCACTGTCACTTATCAGAAAACTTCTGCTACTCGTCCTCTCTCCCTCTTTGCAAAACTGCAGTGCCTCTTCTCAGTGAAAAAGTCCCAATGCAAAGAACAATCCCACATGCAGACACGTCTTCGAAAATACTCGGATGTTTCCAAAACGATATATTACAGAAAGTGTGAATGCAGCTTGCAATGAAGCGGACATCCAGTTCAGGCTTGCAGAGTGATCTCTTCCCTCAGCGCTGGCTTGTTTCCACTTGATGTTGTGGTGCTACTCCTGCCTTGGCTGGCGTTAAGCCTAGCAAGGAGGTAGACGAAGCTGGTTTGAAGAAAGTCTCAATACCTGCACAGGATGACAACAAACAGAGGATAAATTAAGTTCAATCAATGAAGATGATCTAGGAATTCTTTCATCTATAAAATTCACAAAAGTGTGCAACTTTACATTTATGGCATCAACAAGTCATTGATAATAGTTAAAAAAATACTTCAAACAATTGATGATCACCTATTAAAGTCTATTGATTAAAATGATCGAACAGTGTACAATTGATGGTTGCCTACATGTTCATGTGAATCTATTAATGAAAATGATTAAACAGTATACAGTCGTTTCTGTTGATATGGCAACTACAGGTGTACATGTACATGCACAAAGTCCAAGCTGAGCAGCAGGTACAATGCACAAGACCATACTCATAAAATATATACCTGCCATTCATTTACAAGTAAAACAAATTAATCTGTAAAAGGGAAATGAAAGAAAGTTTTAAGGAGGTACAACTGTACATATAAATGTGTTAATATGCAATTGAAATAGTCAATGAATGTGGCTATTATAATTCTGCGGATAGTCGGATACATGCATGAAGAACAGATCTGTGAAACTTGCAGGCATTTAAAACTGCATTCAATACAAGACAAAATTGTATCAGTTCAAGGCAGTGGTAATCATTCATGACACAGAGTGACCAGCTTGCAACACATGATCAATCAAAATGCATACACGTACATTGTACATGTAGTATCAATATACACTTGAGATTGGGCCTGGTGTCAGGTAACACAGTTACTGCATGTCAAGTGAAGTTTACCGTCTACAATGTACAAATCACAACATATTATGTAGGTCATGCTGTAAGTCTGAAGTAGGCCTACAGTACATGTAAATGTAGACTCGGGGAGTATCAATATGACAATCCATTTTGAAGAAGAAGAAGAAGAAGAAAAAATAGCAACAAAAGTAAATTTTTTGCACAAATAGGGTATTTAATTCAGTTGTACAAAGATGTTTTTAATATGTCAAAGAATAATTTGCATGTACCAGCAAAACTGTCCTAATACCTTGCCTTGATTATATTACCCCCTCTGTACTGTAGTCTATGCACATAAAAAAAAAAACACAAACTACTTCCTTATCATCATTTCATGGAATACTAAAACATGAAATTGTAATGTACAAGTTTCATTTTCTTTTATGTAAAAAACTAAACATGTATTGTAAATTTGTGTGGTATACATGTACATGGCATATTTTGGTAGATGGCATGAATTTGAAATTTTTAGCCAAAATCTTTGTGTAAAGTGATAGGTCTACTATACATTGTACACTCTCTCACAGAATCTATTTAAAAGAAAAGAAAAAACAAATATAGTACATATACATGTAGGTCCATGGTAAAAATTTACCATCAGCAATGTTCGCCGGTAGGCAAAACAAAAATCAGAAGGCGAGGTATCATAGTCTGAATGTAATGCATTCATCAAAACATACCTGTACATGTACGTTGATTTAAATCTTTAAGAAATAAAAAGAGCCATATAACCTTGGCATTAGGGCTGCGACGAGTAGTCGAATGCTCGAGTACCCGCACTGTTGACAACTACTCGAGTACGATTTCTCGTACCCGAATATTCGGACAGAAAAAAAAAAAAAATGATTAATATTTCAAGGACTGTCAAACTCACCACTCAGAAACTGTGATCGAATGTCCGGATTTCTGTTTGGGCTCGGAGAAAAATGGATTATTCTGCCATCTTTGGTTGTTAAAACAGCAAAGTTTACTGTTATTATTATTTTTAAATCGGTGCCTTCAACTGCAACTCGAAGCAAAATTGCATAAGTTTTCGCGCGACGGACCTGGGGTACNAAAGAACTGCGAGCCTAGGCATCGGTGCATGATAGTCGCGCGGTCTAAGGCGCCGGCTTCAATCCCCAATCTGCCTGGTGGATCCAGGTTCGATCCTGACTACGTCCAAAAAAAAAATAATTTTTTTAAAAATCCAGGTCACCTGGCACTGTCCAGGCCAACGCTTACCCATGCCAGGGAGAGTGGCGGCCGTTGGCATGGTACCGTCGGTAAAAATGATTAACATTTCAAGGACTGTCAAACTCACCACTCAGAAACTGGGATCGAATGTCCGGATTTCTGTTTGGGCTCGGAGAAAAATGGATTATTCTGCCATCTTTGGTTGTTACAACAGCAAAGTTTACTGTTATTATTATTTTTAAATCGGTGCCTTCAACTGCAACTCAAAGCAAAATTGCATGAGTTTTCGCGGACGGACCTGGGATACACTGCTCCCTTGGTATGGTGGTGGCAAAAAAATCAAAAGGAAAACAAATCTTAAAAATCTTTAAAAAAAATTAAAAAATTTAAAAAATCTAAAAAATCTAAAATAAATTATAAAAAACATGGCATCCGAATATTCGAGCATTCGCTTGTGAGCCTGGGAGTGTACTCAGACCTCATTATACTGTTGTGCACAGCCTTACTTGGCATACTGTACATGTCATGTACATGTACATGTCTAGAGAATCATATTTTAGCAGCATACAAGTACATGTATGACAAGATTTAATACTTACATGTGTACCGTATGTACTTTACAAGAGCAACTTGAAATTTAGTGAACAACACATCTACAGTGCAACAGCTACATCATAGATGAACTTACACTGTAGGTAGTTACACATAACAACGTCCAAATGATTCAGACACTTTGATCTGTTTTGGTTACCAGTTTATCGCTCCCTCAATCTGACAGTCACTATCCCTATATGAGTGGAGATTAGTGTTTTCAAGAGCTTCTATAATTGTATTTCAATTTTCTAAATTAAAACTAAATGATCCCTTGGGATTCCCCGCTCTTGCTGATGTGTGTATGAACAAATGTATAACCTGACATGTACTGTATAGGTACATGTACAGTATACACAGCATTGTTGCTCAATCACAATAGTCTACTTCCGAACAATTGATCTTTTTGGGGGAGAATGGTGGGGGGTGGTTTCGAAACAAGTTCATTGTGTATTAATTTTAACGCTTTTTGTTGTTTATTCAATTCTGTATTTACAGTACGGTTTCCTGAAAGATACTTCACATTTGGAAATCCCCTAGCAGAAACTTACTTCGCAATTTAATGTTTTCTTTTCTTTTCAGAAAGATATGAAACAAATAAGTGGTAATAAACCAATAATCATGTTCGATTAAAAAAATAATGATAATAAATAACAAGAAATAAATTTAAAAGCAATGTCCAAAAAAGGTGCATCTCCACACTGCCTAAATTTTCAAATAAAAATTATAATCATGTTAAAAAAAACTTATTCCATATTAATTTCCATGACTGTAATTGGTTGAATTTCTGTTTTAAGATCAAAATGTGTTTTTTTTTTTATTTGATAATGATCAAATGACAATGAGTTTTCAATGATAACAATGACAAATAAAAGTATCAATTATCGGCCAACTCCAGGAAATCATATAACATTCTTGACAACAAAAAAACATTGTTTTTGGATGACGATCATTTACATACAATATGATGCACAATGGAGCATGCTAAACAT